>UYYA01004321.1:0-123390 GCA_900624975.1 Angiostrongylus costaricensis
GAGTATGTCCAGCCCCACGTTCACAACCCAGCAAGCTATACGTGGGTATCAAAAATGCTAAACACAGTGAAAAAAACGGGCCTTATTCCCCTGACCTCGAATGAGCTTCCAATTTTGCAGCGTTGGGTAGGACGAGTACGGTGAGGCTGCTAAAATCCCAGGGCCAATGGAAGCTGACTGGATTTTAAAGAACTATGGTGACGATCTGTACCTACAACGCACGTACACTTGCATCCGAGCCCTCGATAGAAGGCTTGCTAATGCAAGCAAGAAGGATAAGGTATGACGTCATCGGCCTGGCCGAGACGAGAAGATGCCAGCCTTTGAACGTCGTCTATGACATCGGAGAACTGTCCCTCGGAAAATGCGACGTTAGAGGAGTCGGTGGGTGGCGTCGGCGTTCCTGTGAACAAGAGTTTGTCCAAGAACATCGATTCCTTTGAACAACTTACAACCCGAATCGTACGTTTACGATTAAGAAGACGTGGATCAATTTCGGCTTTGACATTCTTCGTCGTATACGCGCCAACATCAACCTATGACGAAGAAGAAGTCGAAGTGTTCTATATGGACTTGGAGAAGTTCTACAGAGAAGACCACACATTCTTCAAGGTCACTATTGGAGATTTCAACGCCAAGATTGGACCAAGAAGAACGTTTGAAGAACGTCGTATTGGGACCCACGGATTAGAAGCGAGCGAACAGGGTGAGCGGCTCTATGAGCTTATCATGACGACCAAGGCCACCCATGGTAACTGGCAATTCCAAAAGTCCCACACTCAACGCTGGACGTGGGAGTCTTCCAATAGAGGGCACCATGACGAAATAGACCAAATCATAGTAAATAGAAGGTTTTGCCTAACCGATGTCGCTGTTGTCTCAAAATTCTACACGGGATCAGACCACCATCTCCTTCGTGCAAAATTCTATTTCTCGCGGAAGGGAGAAAAAGCCACCAAATTCCAAAAACCAAAGTCCCAGAACCACCGTAAACTGGGATTTATTCATTAGTCGGCTGTTGGGAAGATGCCATTGTCGACAACATCGACGAAGAATACGATCGGCTCATTCAACATCACGTTAGCGCTATGAAAGATCAGAGTTCGAAAGTCACCAAGAGACGTCTGTCTCCAGAAACACTCGAACTAATACGCCAGGGTGGAATCGCACGAGCTGCAGGCAACCGGTTACTAACGTCCGAACATGCAAAACAATGCAAACAGGCGATAAAAGGAGATCTTAAAGACAGAAGGGTAGCAGTAATGGCCGAACCTGCAGAGGCTGGGAAAAGCATTGGCAAAGCCCACCGAAGCTTCGCCAATTACAAGACCAAAATGATTGCACTCCGACGCCCAGAGGTAACAGTTACAGCGTCCAGAAAGACAATGGAGAAAATCATTCACGAGCACTACTCGGATCTCTTCGATAGCCACATCCACCTCCCGTCATACGAAATAATGGGGAATGGATATGTTGCACCACCGGTTCTCCCATCCGAAATCCGACATGCCATTTCGTCGGTTAGAAATCGAACAGCACCAGCTTCGGGCAGGATAAAACCAGAACACCTGAAGAACCTTCCTCTAGTCCTCGTAAACACACTGGCTCAGCTCTCCACACGTTACCTACCTGAATGCAAGGTCCCCACTCAGTGGAAGACCAGCAGGACCGTGTTATTGTTCAAGAAGGGTGACCTGCACGGTATCGGCAACTATCGCTCAATCTGCTTACTGTCTGTCGTCTACAAGCTTTTTACTCGAGTCATCCTAAACAGGATTTAAAGAACACTAGACGAAGGACAGCCACGTGAGCAAGCAGGGTTTCGAAGAGAATTTAGTTCGACGGACCACATCCACAGGGTAATACGGCCCATTGAAGTATCGCGAAAGTGCAAAAGACCGCTCTGTCTCAGTTTCATCGATTTACAGAAGCCCTTTGATTGAGCTGAGATAGAAGCAGTCAGAGAAGCCCTTCAAAGTTGCCGATGCCCTACTCAGTACACAAGGATTCTTTGTCAGTTGTACAAAAATTTCACAACCAAGATATCACCATTCTACAGCGATATTAACATTGACGTCAAAAGAGGAGTTAGGCAAGGCGATACCATCTCACCAAGAGTATTTACCGCCATCCTCCAGAACGTCATGCGAACATTGGACTGGGATAATATGGGAGTGAAATTCGACGGTCGGCAATTGTCACCATTAAAACGAAGACGATGCAACTGCTGACCGTCGATTTTCACTCCCCATATTATCCCATTTCAGTGTTCGTATGACGTTCTGGAGAATGACGGTAAATAATTTTGGCGAGATGGTATCGCCTTGCCTAACTCCTCTTTTGACGTCAATGTTAATATCGCTGTAGAATGGTGATATCTTGGTTGTGAAATTTTTGTACAGCTGACAAAGAATCCTTGTGTACTGAGTGGGGCCTCGGCAACTTTGAAGGGCTTCTCTGACTGCTTCTATCTCAGCTCAATCAAAGGCCTTCTGTAGAATGGTGTACTGTACGCTAAACGTTCGAAGATAAGGTGGGCCGGACACGTAATGCGTATGAATGACAACCGATGGGCAAGAGCCGTAAGTGACTGGATTCCTCGGGATGTCAGAGGTCCTGTAGGGAAGACCACCGTCCCGATGGTCGAAGTTCTTCACAAAGAGCCTTGAAGAAAGACATGATGCTCGACGAGTCCCTAGAGCAAGCAAAACCCACTGGGCTACTCTTGCACGTGACAGGGAGAAATGGAAATTTACTGGCGCCCGCTCGAGTCACTCGACGCAGGAGTACAGGTGATAGGTGAGACAGGTGAAAGTGTCAAAAGAGGTTTTTTTTTGCAAAACTCCTAAGACATCTTGCTTATTTATAGAATTCTGAAATTGAACTATAAGAACGGTATCAGTCGCACATGACCGTTTCAAAGATAACTTTCCGATCTGAACAGGTCTCACTTGTCGCTGTACCTGCATTCTGTGCGACTGGTTCCATTTCCTTACATGTTCACCTCTGAAAAACAATCAGTATCTGAAATAACGTCTCTAGTATGATTAAAATTAAAACGCTGAGTTATTCCTTAAGGTTATTATGATGTCCTTCTGAGTACGCTGCATTTCAGTTGACTATTTCCAGGCTCTGAAAAATCGAGACGTAAGCGATTGGAGAATAGACGTCGTGTTAAAGCAACTTCCTGTTGATTCAACCGGAACACAGAGAATTATTGATCGACGCTGAGGCCAGCTGAGTGTTAGTCTTTGAAATTCCTGTGCATATTAAGTAGGTAGTAATATGTTGTAAATAAGTGAAGTGCGGATTGATATTATTTTTCTTACATGATCTTTTTCCACATGTTTTGTGAATTCAAGTGCCTTCACTCGTTTCGATGTCTTGTAACTCTCCTCTCTCCATGTGGTCAAACTCGTGTATATGAGTTCCTACGCAGCTTAAAAATGTATCGTCTCTTTGTTTCGCCAACATGTTAAGCTGAACGAAATTTCGAAATAGTGCATCGGAGCATTTCCATGCGGCAAATAGATATCATCATATTCTAAGAAATGTTTAGAATTTTGCACATATTTGCCTTCAATTCGGATTGCAAAAGGGACATGTATTTAAAAAATAAACACAAGTATGCTGAGATATGGACAAAACGCGCAACCTTAGCTGAGCTTCGAACCGCGATTACCCCTTTCCAGGGCGCGCGTGGTATCCATTGATCCGAGCGAGGCCCTTGCTTTGCTCTTCTCTCGGTCATTTTTTTTTACCTTGACATTAGCAATCACCGATAAGCGGGAATGATCTTGGGAGTACAAATCTGCGCGGAACAGAATTTTAAAAAAAACTGCTTTGGAGAAAGTCAAAGAAGTACTTAGGTTGGTGTGACGGGTAGCACGTAAGTCCACGAAAGGGTAGTCGCGTATTCAAATCTGGACTTGGGCTGAGTTTTGAAAATATCTCTGCATGTTGTGTGGATATATTTCGTATAATACCCTGCCATAGAAAATTATTAGGCAATAACTAAGGATTAGAACATGTATGATTAGAAAATTACTCATGCAAATGCTGTTGTTGGTTTTTTCATGCTACATTTAGTTTATTGTGAAGATATTAATGTTCTCTGAAATACATAGTGAAACAGTTCAAATATGACAAAAACGAAGAGAAAGGAGGAGACATAACTGGTAAATGACGATTTTCAAGAACCATGAGTGATTTCAAACTGCTGTACGTTATTAGGGAACTTGGTTATGACGCTATATGTTTTGCAAAAATCGCATCCGAATTTTACACTGGTGTTTAAACAACGAAAGGAAAGATCGTTTCGGAAAGAGTATCAATCATCGAACAATTGACATAAATGCTCGTTTAATGAATCAGTTTTCCTTTGTGTTCCATAAAATGAAATACGATGAACTTGTTATGAGAACTACAAGCTACGTTGGTACCTCGTGAGCCACTATGGTGCTGTTCTGAACACAAACCTTTTCAACGGTAAAATACATGACTGATAGATCGGTTGTATTTTGTTGAACACAGTTGTTCGTTTGTTCGAAAACGAATGCAGGTTTTTTTGTTTCATTTTTTGCACGTGTTTTAGCAGTTCCTTTTGAATGCTGTACTATTATATACCACTGGAAAACTCATTTTATGTACTTTCTTCTTGTACAACTGAATTACAGGGAGGCAGGTAGCACAGTGGTAGTGATGCTCACTAGCATGGTGCTAGTTCGGTTCCGCTCCGAGCCAACCAAGCCTCTCGTCCCTCTGTAATCGGGAAATTGGTGCAGGACTTGTCTGGGAAAAAAAAGGACATCAAAACGCACCCTACAACATTAGGATATTAATCTTGAGCAGCAAATACGAAGGAAGAGAACGTTTCTGTTTGAATCATGAATTCTGTAAGGAAGTGATAGCATAGCTGAGAAGCTTGGGATAAAATGCGTTTGAGGCAACACATCATGAGTATTTGGCATTTGCAATAAAAAATATTTTGTAACCTATTAAAGTGATAGAAAAGGTATCTGGTCCGTTTTAATCTTTGTGGCTCCTTTATGTGAATTTAATAAATATTGTTCGTAACGTAATACTTCAGGGGCAGATAGCATAGTGGTAATGATTTCTATCATCGTGAACATCGTGCTAGTTCTATTTCTATGGGTGCCAAAAAAGCCTCTCATCACTCCTGGGTGGGGAAATTGGCACCGGGCTTCTCCGAAAAAAAAATCACTGTGCATTCCAATTGGGAACGCTCCAGCCCGGCCATCTCAGGTTTCTAGGGTGATTCCTTCGACCAGTTCTCCACTACATTCAAGATAAAGTGGAAATCCTCGAGCAGCAGCCGAAGCCACATAAAGTTTGAACTTGTTCGTGGGCAGTGGATGAGAGGAAACGAATTGAATGTGAGAAGTGATGGGATCCGCGCATTAGACGTGAAGACGGACCAAGTAAAATAAGATAAAAAATAAATAAATGACTGAATTACAATATGAAATTCTTTTTTTGCACTTTATATTATAAAAGAAAGGAATAGTTTGGGCAAATCTACTTTTAGAAATTTACCTCGGATGTAGGCAGCACAAGCGACCCGAAAGAACGACCTATGGTGCTAAGGAAGCGTTTACGAAAGCACAGTGCGGCGTTGGTTTGGAAAGCATCGGCGTAGTGAATTCAACCACAAAGATGTGAGAGACCGTGGACGTCTTTTTTGCCTTCGATGGAAATGAACTGAAGGCTTTGATAGAAGGAAATATACATGCAACCTGTCGAAAACTTACAGAAAAATTCAGTGCAGGCACCTGAACTCCTTCAGAGTGTCTAAAGAAGATTAGAAAGTCGAAGAAGCCTGACAAATGAATGCTATACGAATTGGCATTACGTCGTGCTAACGATGCGGCAAAGGCTGAGTGATCTGGGCTAGGAAATTATACCTTGTAAACCATCCTAGCCTGATCACTGCCTGCTGTCCAACAATTTTTCGGCTATCTCGACAAGTTTCTGTGCGAGAAATGCTTCGGCAACCAATAGAAGCCGACATTGTCTCCAGCGATTTTATCGTCTCCAGAATTCTAGAGTTTTGTGCAAACAGAATAAATAACGTGTTCCTCGTTGTTAAAGTGTGTAGGCACAATGGTTTTTACTTTTATTAACAAACTTTATTCTGAGCAGAGGTATGCCACTTTGAATACAAGTTGAAATCCTACACCATTTTCTCGACAAGTTAATATTAAATTGTTACTTTCACTAGAGCGTTAGTAGAGGAATACCCATCTACGGCTTAATTTTACACAAAAGACCCCTTATCACACTCAACATATCCGCAGATACGTCTAGTTTTGTTAAACGGATCATTTGGTGTTGTGTACAGTTTTTCTCCGCTCGCTATTTGCATTTAAAAATTCCATTCTATTTACAACGAGGAAAAATCCGAAAAGTGTACGCAATGAAATCAATGCCTAAGATGACTCATTGTTAGCTACGCATTTTAACTGAGGCTAGAAAAGGAGTGTCCACCATTCACATGTTTTGCGAAAGAGTTTCGTACAAAGACGAAGAAATCGTTGAAGAAGATGATCAAAACGTCAGTGTACTTGTTTTCATTGAGTGGTTTGAGAGAACACCTCATGTCTTAGATGTGAAGTGACCTAGTTTCACTCTTGGTTATCCTAAGCGAAAATAGCAGAGAGAAGAATCGTCAACGATGACGGAACGGTTGGTGCATTTCTTGTGCCTCAAATGAACAATAATGGCTGACAGTTTTGATGTCCGATAGACTTAACTGATTTCCTAAAGCTCCTGTCAACGAAGTAACAGGTACTACAAATCGTTTGAATTTGGCTTTACATTGCATACGCTGACAGATCTTCTGTTAATCTAAGGGTTGTTCAAAGGTCGACATCGATTAAATTGTTCTAATGTGTCACCTATGGCGTCTTCTGGTAACATTCGGTGTGCTGATTTGACTTTTTATTGAACTGAAGTCGATCGAACGAAATCATTTAGTGTCACCATTGAAATTTCGAAGCAGTTGAGGAATTTGATTGTATGAATAAAAGGATAAAAGGTGAAGCATTTGGGGTTGATCAATCCCTGAAGATGCGCCTTCATACGAGCTCATCAAGCATCGTGGAAGTTATTGTCTCCATATCTGGTTCTAGAAAAGAATATTCCTCTTCGGCTTACAGAATGAATTGTGGTAGCTTGTTGATTTATAAGCTTAGTGCTGCTATCCTTCATTCCAGCCCAATCTTATACGAACGAATTCTCCCACCATGAAGAGACGGAAGGTTTTGTAAGCTTAGGGTTCGTGATCGAACGAACGACAATGTGAGTGTTGCGGCTCATTTCTAACCACGGCACCACACGCCACCACTGATTGCTTGGATGTGTTCGAAAGTTTTTCAAATACTTTGAATATAACTATGACGTTACTAATGTGAACAGGCAATTTTTGTACACCTTCTGAGTTTATTGCGTTATTTACTGGTATCACTAATTCCTAATACATGTAGTCATCTTATATATCAGTTAAAACTGTTCAGTTAATACAACCACAAAGATGCTGAGATATTTGCAAAACTTCGGGCCGCAGGTGTCTGCGGTGGGGAACGAACGCACTATTACCCTTTCCGGGGGTCGACGCGTTCACCACCACACTGAATAAAAGTAAAGATTGTGATTTCACCTACAGCTTCAGCTTAATTGGGTTGAATGCCGACGTGGGCTTACCAGATCAATCCCGTTGAAGGGCGATTGCTGGTGGCACTGATCGATAGAACTAGCTGAGAGACAAGCGAAACGGAGGACCCGCACGGTGTGGCGGCGAAGGCGTTAGCCCACGGAAAGGGTAATAGCGCGTTCGTTCCTCACCGCAGACACTTGTGGTCCGGAGTTTTGCAAATATCTCAGCAACGCTTTGGTTGTATTTAGCATAATACCTTGCCGTAAAAATTGTAGTAAGTAGCAAACGGAAGGGAACATTGTTTATCTAAAAGTTCAATGTTTTTATACTTGTCTGAACATTGAAAAGTTATGAAATTAAAAAAAAAGTCTGCGCTTAGGAAATATTTGAAGAGAATGGACTGCACTCCCTCAGTGTCAAACGGTCGTGTCATAAACAGTACAACTAAATCTTCGGCCACCATCTCCATTGGAATGGCATCGATAGTTCGATTATCCACTCAAATTTCTCAGTAAAACATAAGCCACAAAGACTTTCACAATTAGTCGTCGCTAGTTTTTTTTTTTGCAAATCTCTTGTGAATTAGTTGAGTTACACTGTCAATTTGTACATTGAAATGCATTTGTGCTCGAATATTACAGTAACCTAAAAAGTCACTTTAATAGAGCTCAAGTACGTATCGTGCAAAGGACAGGTATCGTATTTCCACGTAGAGCAATTAGATACTGAAGTGCATGCCCGTTCTTGTTTACTGAACAGTAATCCACTGCACACGTTCGATTTCCTTCGATGTCAAGCTACTGCCATCTGTTAACATGAGGGGATTGGCAAGGCATTTCAACTTCATTGTCTTCTCTTACTGATCTTTTGAATTCTGATCGAGAATTGTATTGTTTTGATGCGAAATAGAACCGAAAAGATACTGAGACATGAGCAGTACTCAGAACCTCAGGTGAGTTTCGAACTCGTGATTACGCTTTCCGGAATCTCATGTTCAGTCACTTCACAACCGAGGTCCTTGCTATGTTTTTCTCTCGGCCAATTATTCTACTCTAACGGTACTATCAGCAATTATACGTCAACGGAAATTGGGCCAGCACAAGTCAGCATTGAATCCAGTTAACCTAAGGGTGTAATCGAAGTCACAATGCCGAAACTTTTATTTTCTGGTTGTTCTTTTTTCATGGTAAAGTGCAAGGTGAAATACAGCCACAATGAATGTTTTGTGGATCGGAAGATTTGCTGTTATCCAATTCGGTTCCTTCCAGAATAACAAGCGTTTTTTGTTAGCTTTCTTATTTACTGCCTGTTATTATTTTTAGGCAAGGTATAATATGAAATGCAGCTGTGATACTGAGGTGTATGCAAAACCTGGACCGCGAGCCAGATTCGAACCTGCGATTACCACTTCCGGAGGCACAAGTGTTACCCACAGCACCACTGAGGCGTTTGTTTCGCCTTTATCTCAGCCACTTTGCTACCTAACGGTGTCATCAGCAATCACTTTAATCGGGAATGATTTGAGGACCACGAATCGGCATTAAACCAAATAAAATCAAAGTTTAGCGAACATCTCAGTTATGTTGGCTGTTTCCTACTATTTAACGTTTCATGTAACTAGTCAACCAGTCTATCATGAGCGATATAATAAGTGGAATCCCTTCTAAAGAAGTGCTGTCAAAAATGTATTAACTAATTGGAGATAATATGAGCATGAGATGTGCACATTCGGTTTTTTTTGAAGATTTATTCCGACTTCCCAAAACACACTTTCTGCCAACTTCAACAATGATCAACAGTTCATTGTTTTTTTTTCAACGAACAAGCGCAAGGTTGGAACACAAGGTTGAGGTATTATCAAAATTTCACCTGTCCAGGATCTGAAGAAGGCGAAACCGCCGAAACGTCAGATGTTGTGTGGTGTTAAGTGCTATAATACCAGCCTCGTTCTTGCTCAATTAAAGGAAACAGTGAATTATTCTGATTCTATTCTCATTAAAGTTATATTCTGATTTCGTCTAACAACGTTCAATTTGGCACAGAGTTATAGTGTTTAGGCCAATGCGCCAATAAATTTTGTGGTGTTTACAATGATAGAAATAGTTTCAACAGTTAGTTGTTATCGTTGCTAGGTTGAGTGACTGCCGGCCCTTTGTGATCATGTTATGCGAAACTTTTCGCTTGATGTCACAGAACTCAATTTCAAACTTGTGTTGTAAGCGTTTATGTATAAAATAAGAAGCAGCACAATATTAACAGTGTGACGATATACAGACGAGTGAAAGATACAAGAGCCCATACAAAGAAGGAGGCTGTTAGGGCACTGGTATGGATAAAGAGTGAGAGTGTGAAAAAGACTGTTGAGAGAGCTCCCTGGGAAAGCAGTGTAGATAACCTAGAAGAGGGTTCGTACTAGTGAATTAAAGAAGCTGCTTATATACGCTTTGAAAAGATCGATAGAACTAGCTGAGAGACGGGCGGGCGAAACAAAGGACCCGCGTGGTGTGGTGGTGAACGCGCTACTCCCCGGAAAGGACAATAGCGCGTTCGTTCCCCGCCGCGTACACCTGCAGTTCGGAGTTTTGCAAATATCTCAGCATCATTGAAGCTATATTTTACAATGTATACCTTACCGTTAAAAAGAGTAAGCAGTAAATAATAAACTAAAATTGTGATTACAACATGGTATAGTTTTACAAAGAGGTTTACCCTTAAAAGACGGCTAAGAAATGTTAGACTAGTTCCTCAATAGATAGGAAATTTTCGATATTTTTGGTGAATATTTTGTATAGTTAACTTTAGTTTCATTTGACCTTTTCAAATTACTTGTACTGAACCCTTTTAGCAAATTTTCACTTGCAATTTCCGTAAAGGATTTTGTTGAGTTAACCCAAAGATCTTTTCACGAGTATAATAATGACTTCTTCTACTACAACGACTTCTGAAAATGCCCCGCTTACTTGCAGAGCCCATGTCTTAGCTATTATTTACTACCTGTTTTTTTTACTGGAAGGTATTACGTGAAATAAAACTACAGAGATACCCACTATGAGCAGTACTCGGCGGTACCTCACGCTGGGCTTCGAACACATGATTACCCTTACTGGAAGCTCACCGGGAATCCACCACATCAATTGTGGCGATTGCTGCGCCTTTCTCTTAACCAGTTTCTTTTTGAAAGGGCTATGGCCACGGTTGGTGCAATGGATAGCACGGGATTCACCGGTAAGCGTAATTAAAGGTTCGAAACACAGCTGACGTTCAGTGTTTTGCTCATACATCAGCACCCCTGTGATTGTATTTCACCTAGTACCTTGCTGTGAAGAAAGGAAAGGCAGCAGACAGTAGTTAACTCACTATTTTCGTGCTTCGTAATACACATCCACACTAATGTATTTCCCCCAGATTGTTTTTAGCAACCGAATTTTTCCATAACGATGTACTTTTTACTGAAAGCAACCGGGTGAGACATTTTGTAGAGTGTTTTTAATTAAATGGAATTACTACGACCTCTCACATTTCCTAACAACGACTAGATAAAATGTTAAGTTTAGTGGGACTTGTAAGAATGCCTTACCCATACATACATATGTTCTCTGTAATTTCCGTTTAAAAAATGCGTCGTTTTCTTATCTCTTTCTTTCGTTTAAAGTTTTTGCAACTACGACATGGACGTGTCTGACATAAATTGCTTAAATATTGGTGTAAGAAGTGAGTGTTGACAGCTCATCTTCTTCACACATCACACATATCCAGTTTACTGATTAGCATTACTAGTTAGCCTGGGAGTGTACTTCGTGAAATAGCCAGCCGACAATATTTTTTGTCCTTCATACCACCACTCTCATTAATTATGAACACATATATATATATATATGTATGTATATGTATGAACATTACACACATACATATATACATACACACATACATACATGCATGCATACATGCATACCTGCATACATGCATACATGCATACATACATACCGTACATACAATGCAAATGTTGGTTTGGCTGTTTCTTATTATAATAGATGGATACAGTGCCCATGCTGCTTGTTGTGCCTCGTGTCTCTCGATGTCGATCGCATGTAAATTAAGATGGCAACAAGGTTTATTATTCTGTGAAAAAATTCCGCATGCAATGTTTCACAATTCTTCGTGAGAGATCGATTGTCACGACTCTTTTTCCTGCATATTCCGTTCATATCGTGAATATCGTCTGATTAGGTGATCAGTTATTTTTATGGCAACGGGATTTTCCGGAAAAATTGAAATCCATTTCAAGAGATTATTCCATAATAAATGTCTCAATCTCCCAGTGATGTCATACACGCTGTTATCTAATGCTCATTTCCAATAAGCATTTTCTTCATAAAATTTTGAATTTCAGGTATTAACTTGCTTTTTCTTTTCGAACGAGAAGCTTCGGTCATGCATAAATTTAATGACGCAGCTTGTGGTTTTACCTCAAACAGGAAATCTACACCAGTTTTGGTAAAGTGCCATTGTGCTTTGGATATAGACATGTAGTGGTGCTTTCTCATCGAGTAAGATTTCTGTTAGCTCAATCAACTATTCGAACTCTTCCAATGAAATTTTTTCTCTGCCAAAATGAAAATAAGTCGAAACGCTATGAACAGATTTTGTTTTGCTAAACAATCGGAAACATCCTGCTTCTATACTTAGATAGGCCGTCATTCTCAGCTGCTTTCGATTGGACTCACTTCTGTCGCCATTATCATCCACTGTGTTGCTCACTTTCCTGAACGGTGATACCATTGCTAGTATTCTTTCTTCTTATCAGATGAGGGTAATTGCTTTTCGAAAACGGTTGCTTGAACGAGTTGAAAACATTAATTTGTCCTAATGGTATAGACGGTGACTGCATGAGTTCAGGTACAGTTTATTTGATCTCTTGTAAAGCGTGCGGAGGCAAATACGTTGGCGAAACCGGTAGACCACTCTGCGTCAGCATAAAAGAACACCTAGTCGGTAAATCTAAATTAAAACAAGATGCTCCACTAGGCGCGCATAGGACGCAGGGACATGACGGAGAAGATTTTGAAGTAGGGGTTGCGATCTTGGTGCAGGAATCGAGAACACAAGTTCGCAAAACTCTCGAAACATTCTAGATTGATTCCAAGAATGTGAAAATTAGCCACAGAAAGGAATCCCTCGTTTTGAAGCGTGATATTGGGCAGTATTTAAACCGTTCTTCCGATGAGATGGGCACATCACGGTCCCATGTGAACTCTGCGCGGTTGCTCTCCACGTGACATACTCAATGGAAGACTCATAGAAAGCGCTACGTGTCCAAAGACTCTGTGTTCAGTGTGGTTAAAATTTTGTTTGAGCATTTCCTTTGTTTGGTTTTGGAGGTGTTTGGCAGTGTAGATTGCAGTCAACTTGACCTTTTCAGGCTGTCCGAGGCTGAGGAAGGCGAAATCCGCCGAAACGTCGGCTTGTACGTAAATGAAAGTCGGTCGTGGGAAAAACGTTTACGTCTATGATGCAGATGGTGCAGTGTTTATCTAGATCTCGAATACGGGTTATTAACAGGATGGCGATGACTGTTTTCATATATGTGCTCTTTAAATTCTTGTTGGGTGAAGTGTCAAGCCATGCCTCAGCTACTTAGCAAAGCGTTTGATGAACGGAAGTCTCAAAATGCTCCAAACTTTGTTTCAGTAGGTCTCTATTTTCCAAGAGATAAAAAAGATTGGCGCTGTTTTTTTTCATGCAGGTTTCTTCCTACGTATAGTCTGAGTTTTTCATGAACGCATTTGGTACAGCATGTTCTCCATCGAACCATGGCTTGCTAGAAACTAGGTTGTCCTTCTATTTATCAGTACTATTTTTTTCACTTTTATTTATCTTCTTTTACCCTCACCAGTTTTTTCCGAACTCACAGCATTACCTCTGCCACTCTGTTGGTTTTCCAGAAGCTGACACCGTAGTCGTGAGAATTTTCCTTTATTGGGCACGCACTTTTTACCCGAATCAAAGGCCTACATTTTTCACTGTAATAAAGCCGTGAATAATTTTAAAGAGATCGTATCGCCATTGTGAGGTTTATTTGCTGATTGGGTAGTTAGAGATCAAAGTAGGAGCTGTGTCTTTGTGGTATTTTTATGATAGCAGGTAACTCGAGTTTCTGTGTGTAAACTACTTCATTCTTTTTTTGAGGAATGCTGATAGGATGGCATTTGTTACGACTTTGTTTAATGCTTTTAGGCAGCTTACAAGCTTTAGAGCAAATAATCTTCGGGAAGCCTTACAGAATTGCCCTTAGCATGACGACAAAGAAATTAGCTAGTTTGAAATCAACTTTCGGTCGACTCCATGGGTGAAATATCTGATAGGAGTTCTTTCATTGCTCGGTGACCCTTACTTTTTAAGAGTGTGTTATTTGGGGAAAATGTGTTGAACCTGTTGTTAACATTTTAAAAGAGGGTGAGTGTGATGTGTTTGGTTTGTGAGCCATGTCTCCCTTTATGTCCTTGATCGAAACACGAAATTATGACTGCTGAATTTGAAATATTCTTCACTTTAGAGAGGATAACAAGATTTTCTTTGGGGTTTTGAGACGAAAAATATTAGTGCAGTAATTTTGCATACGAAGTCATTGGTGTTACTCATTTCAGAGAGCGGAGTGTTATATTCTCGACGAATCGCCAACCGTTTACAAACACTGGTTGGTTTTCTGCTATCACGAACAATTTTACCTACTTTTGTTGATATAAGCTTGTTTGTAGTGATTTACAGCAGCCGTTATTTCTTAAACTACAAGCTGCATGAGCTAAATTGCAGCTGAGTGTAGCTCAAAATTTCTTCTTTTCTCGTGGAATTCATTAGTGAAGGTAAAGAGCGGTTCAATCTTCCTAATTAGGCGCTTACGATATCGGACAGAGTTCCGGAATGCTTTCACAAGCTAGTCGTGGTTGTTGCTCCTAGGCTACTAGGCGACTTCTTCAGATTCTGGTTGAAATGTTTTTTGTGAGAAAAGCAACAAGGAGTTCCAATACAAGCTCATCACTCAGTGGCAGTGTCGAAGGATCACTTAATATTTTCGAAGAGTTGGTGGTCGCTGGGAAAGTAAATTTTCATGGAGATGTTATGCTGTCAACTGCAGCTCGATAAAATTGCCTCCAATCTCATTCTGATTGCCTGTCTTAGACTATCCGATTCTGCCCTAACGTTCACTGAACTTTCTCGTTCTTGTGTTGAAAGGTTCAACAAGAGATTTGTAGAAATTTTCGTTACGGCGGCTTTTTCGAACTAATTATAGGTTGTGCCTAGATCTCTATAGTCACTTCTACTATTTAATTAGTAGAATTTAATGTTATTGATACTTTTTTGACGCGAACGTTGGAGACAGATATTGGTCAGTTGATGATATCTTGTGTGAGTCGACGAAGAGGGTGACAAATTGGCATACAGTATTGCATGCATCATTCACTTGACAAGATCATCTCCGTATATCGAGGGTATCGTCATTTCATTGACACGTGTTAGCCACGTTGCCCTTAGTCTGACTGGGCGGGACGTAAAATATCTTGCTTCTTTTGACTTATACTTATATTAACTGCCCTCTCTTTTTAACGGCAGGTTATGTTGCGAAATATAACTCCAATGATGTTGAGATATTTGCAAAGCCCCGGACCGCAGGTGTCTGCGGTGGGGAATGAACGAACGCGCTATTGTCTTTTCCGCGGAGTAACGCATTCACCACCGCAGCACCTGCGGTCCGGAGTTTTGCAAATATCTCAGCATCATTAGAGTTATCTTGCTTCTTTTTTCTTTCCTTCGGCTTCTAGAAAGGCGTAAAGCATCAGATAAAATAAAACATTTTTGGTGTATAGCTGAAAAGCAAGAGACAGCCTCTAAAACTTGACATGGATCACTGTAACCGACTACGATTAAAGCCGATAACGTGCAAAAAATTTGATCTCACCTCAGCTGTTGTTTCATTTTTTTAACCTTGTAGATTGGTCCAATCAGTATGACGCGTACAGGTGCTGTTGCATATATCGCGTATTTTTTTTGCGGCATATCTTGATAGCCTTCCAACGGTTTACCGCCTCATCGTGGCTGGAGGTGTTTCTGGGTGTCGGACTGTGATGTGCAACGGAAGGATTCGTCTTTCCCGCAGGGTCTCCCAAGTTGAGAAGGAGTCCGGCGTTTCCATCAGGAAGCCTAGCTAAGAGTAAACCAATACCAGGATCCACCACTGTCCTGGTATCAAAGCCGTATGGTGGGAAATCTCTCTCTGATCCACAAAGTCTGCAGCTACCTGTGGTGATGAAGCAGGCTTTGGCTATGCTGACGTCGTGATTCCAGGAAACCGTAGTGGCTTAACCAGCAAATCTCCGAAAAATGGAGATTATACTGGGGCCCACACAACCAGTGATGACGGGCCATTCAAGTATCAAGTAAGCATCTTGATAGCAATGCTGTAGAATCTCCAAATCGTCGCCATATTAAGTCACGGGATCTTGTAGAATGTAGGCACTGCCCTTTGGCATTCCAGAACACCTTACTTTAAGGTTTGCTGGTTAACCACTGAAGAGTAGTGGAACTCGGAATTGAAAAGGTTAATATCATTACCAGGTTAATGAATATCTTCATTATATCAAGACTTCATTATACGTTTTGCTAGCTCCTCACATAGAATTCAAAAGAGGCTCGACAACTTGATAATGTCCCTTGCGATAATTATTTCACATATTGTGCCAGTATAACCAAATACAATGTTTGTTTTTTCTCAGTTTTCTAAATTACAGCCATTTAGGACAAATTAAAGCAGGACAAGAACTTATAACTTGATAGAGCACGTGGGTTCAAGGTTGAGCTGTTTTTTATGTTCAGTGTTTATTGTAAACCTGAAATCTTTTCAGCAGCAATCGTTACCTCAAAGTAACTGCCACGACCGACTTTCTATTAACCTCGGCATTGATCAAGTGATTTTCTTCGTATTTTTGTTGAGCAAACGCGAGGTGTTACTATTCTTTGTTCACGATTAAGCTGACGTTTCGGCGGATTTCGCCTTCTTCAGAGCCTTGAACACAGCTTTGCACACTCACCGCTTTCTGTGAGGTCTCCACTAAGTATGTCACGTAGAGATCAACCGCACAGAAATCACGTGGAAGTATAATGTCACTGTCACTGTCACTGTCACATTATACTTTCACGTGATTTCTGTGCGGTTGCTCTCCACGTGACGTATTCAATAGAAGACAAAGAAAGCGGTGAGTGTGCAAAGAAGCTATTCTGTGTTCAATGTGATTAAAATCTTGGCTTAGTATTTTCTCTGTTTGGTTATGGAGGTGTTTGGCAGGGTAGATTGCTGTCACCTTGACCTTCCCAGGCCCTAAGGAAGGCCAAATACGCCGAGACGTCAGCTTGTGCGCAAATAAAGAATAAAATAACATCTCGTGTTAGTTAAACAAGAATATAAAGAATTGCGAAATTTACTTTGATGTGCGATGAATTTGCGGACAAACTCCGACGATTCAAAAGCAATACAGAATTTTGTCGCCATGAATTCCGCAAATATGTTGTGTTGTACTTAATTTGCTACTGAAATTTTTCCTGAGTTAAAGTACCTTTTGATTTTGAGATCATATTCAGCATAGCTGTATGTTTACGTCTACTGATAAACTTGCATAAGATTGTTATAAATCTTCGCTGTGTGTAACAAGTCAGCTCCTTCGCCATCTTAGGAGACTCAGTGATTCATGTCATTTGTCCAAACTTGCTTCTTCTCGTGATATGGCTCTTCGTGGTCATTTTCACTCAAAGCTAGTTGAGTGCAGCACAGTCCGAATAAATTAACCTCATTCGGTACTGCCTTTTTATAAACGACAGTTCATGCTAGTAGAAACTGACCGACTTTTTCAGGCCGTTTACTAGGTACAGAACGGTTCTTGACCGATTGCCTACTAAAATTATTTGCTTCTATAATAAAAACCTATCCTATAGCAGTTGAATTCAAAAAATATTTAACTCATGTTAACTTTTCTTATTTACCGCCTATTATAATTTTTCATGGCAGAGTATTACGTGTGATGAAGCCACAATGATGCTGAAATATTTGCGACACTCCGGACCGCAGATGTCTGCGGTGGGGAACGAGAGCGCTATTACCCTTTCCGGGGTTCTCGTGTTTGCTCAACAAGAACACCGAGAACTATTTGATCAATGCCAAGGTTAATTGAACGTCAGTTGTGTGAATTACATTTAACTTATTCATCAACGCCGATGATGATAGAATGTCAGTCCTGAGAATTTTCTTAACGCTTGGCAGTCAACAATTGTTCGCATTTGGAAAGCATTGAAGAGGTGAAAAAAATAAATGGATTCCGCACGAAATGCGTGAGAAACAGCTAGATCGGCATTTTGAATTCTGCTCCTCGGTTATTTTACATTGCAAAACGAGCCGTTTCTCGATCGTACTGTAACGCGTGATGAAATGCAGAATCTTCAGGATAGCTGAGAACATTTATCACGATGGTGGGATAGGAGTGGAATGCCTAGATACTTATAAAAAAGAAATCAAAATTGCAAAAAAAGGTTATCTAGGCGACAGCTGCTTTGTGGCTGTGTAATTTTATAAAAAATTTGAAAACCCTACTAAGCCGATCACGACAAAGAAGGATTGTCACGAGCTCATCTAGGCCTTGTATAGTCTACTTATGGGTCAATTCCCAGACCAACCGCTACTTTTCGAGCACATCGATAGAACCTTTCAGTTAAGAATTTGAACGACTCAGTGACATTTCAAACTAACCGACTAAAATTCTCCATTATTTCTGGATCAATGCAGTGAAATTAAAGACTGTGAATCAAAAATTATGTCTCATATAACTCGTATATAATGCTGAGATATTTGCAAAACTCCGGACCGCAGGTGTATGCGGTCAATAGAACTAGCTGAGAGAAAGGCAAAACAAAGGACCCGGATGGTGTGGTGGTGAAGTGCGCTACTCCCCGGAAAGGACAATAGCGCGCGTTCGTTCCCCACCGCATACACCTGCGGTCCGGAGTTTTGCAAATATCTTGGCATTATACACGAGTTATATTTCGCAACATACCCTGCCAGTAAAAAGAAAAAGGCAGTAAATAAAAGGGCTAAGATTATGTTTCATATATTTTTTTTAAATAAATAAACAAGCTATTTGTCATTTTTGTCACAAACCTCATTCTATGTCAATTAATTGGAGCAAACACCAATAAGTTCTTCGTTCGTACTATCGCCCGTGAAAACTACCCAGTAGTCTCCACTCGTTTGAGTATGTCTCGAGAGCTTTTACTTTTACTGCTTTGTCGCTAAGGTAGCTAATTACGTTTAACTGACAGAATTCTAATGATGGAAGAGTACGCTCATGTTTTAGCCTGGCTCTTCTAGGGAACTGTCCATCATTTCAGCATCCCCGAAAGGTGAAGCACTACAGGTCGTGCACTTGAGTAATCAAGAGCATTGCTTTCCATGATGAGGCGGTAAGTTAGTGTTAGAGATGGTGTCTGTGATGTTCGTGCCTTTCTTTAGCAGTGAACGCTCAACGACAAGCACCACGACTCCATTAATATTCATTGTGAATTTGTTGGATATAATCCACAGTGACTGTCGGATTATGTGCAAATAAGTGAACATAGCTTCGCTAGGAAATCGCTGCTTTTTGACTGCCTTCTCAGAATCTCCATAGGAACGGAACATTTCCAAAGTGACATCGTCTTGCGAAAGCTGTTTGCCACCTCATTTTAATGAACGATGAAGTTATTTCATTCACACTTAAAGGACGCAAATGTCGATGAAACACTTTTATCTAATATTCCAAAATTTAAAAAATGTTATCATTTTGATGTGTTGAAGATAAACAATAAGCTCTGTGAACTTAGTGAAACTTAGTGGAAGATTGTGAAAAAGTAGCCCACCTATGAGAGCTTGGATGGAGAAGAAATTTGGATATCATAATTTTCATGGTTAGTACGATCTATGTATGAAAGAGGTGCTTGATTAGCACTTCAGTACTGATAACTCAACATCTGTTTGTATTGTTGAGCTTACACGAGGTTGATAAAGTTGTTTATTCGACTGACGTTTTGACGATTTCGTCATCATCAGAGCCGGTGGTCCGAGTCGATGGTGCACAGTCGTTCGTCTTCTCGAGGTGGCTTGAGCTTACACGAGGTTGATTATTTGACAACCGAGGTTAAATGACAGTCGGTTTGGAAATTACTGATAATGTGCTCGTCAAAATGTGCAACTTTATTGCATATTCAGTAATTTCATTATTCGTTAATGTAAGTGGTACTGACATTGAATGCCTGTTGCTCACTTGCGAGTAGATCTCAGGATAATGGAATAAAATAGTTATGAAAAGCTCTTTAAGATAGTAGAGAACCAACTATGAGATTGCCGTAGTCCAGTTTATCACTTGCTACAGGAAAGTCGTTTGTGATAACTGAGTAAATACTTACTTGATACTTCGTACTTGATGCCTGAATGGCCCGTCCTCACTGGTTGTGCGGGCCTCAGCATAATCTCCATTTTTTGGAGATTTGCTGGCTAAGCCATTATGGCTCCCTAGAGTACCGAGATCAGCCTGGCCAAGGCTGCCCGAGGCCTGCACCACCACGGGCAGTCGAAGCTTTTGTGGATCAGAGGGAGGTTTGCTACCATGCTGCTTTGATACCAGGACTGCGGTGGATCCTGGTATTAGTTTACTCTTAGTAATGAAAATTATATGCATTTGTATATCGGGTTTTTCACATAATCATAAATCTAAAATTTTGCACAGCGGATATCGAGGTCGTTCCAATGACCAAACCTTGTGTAATCATGGCCTACTTTTTCGTCTTATTCTTCTGTTCTCCAAATCTGGCGAATGGCTAAATTTTCAAAAGCGAGAGTACAAAAGGAGGATCCTTAGTAGCGACCTATATTCGCCCCTATTGAGTTATAGTTCCCAAAATTAACATTATATAGAATAGCTTGCAAGCTCTTTTATCTTCATGTGAAATACGTCGCTTTTCGAAACACACTTCAAGTGTCGAAACGTGGAAAACTGCTCTGAATAGGAAGAGCATGCTTTAGAATGCAGTGCAATAGTGTTCTACAGAGTAAACAACACATCAAATCTCCTTCTGACTATGACTAATATCCTCAAAAAAAAAATTCATATTTCTGCAAACCTTTTTGAGAAATCCCGATTTTAGCCTCGTTTGTCTCAGTGCATAGTGTCAAACATTTCTCTAACTCGGTCTTGGAACCAAACCGTAGTTTATTCTGTTCTTTTTACTGCTTCCCTGATTTTCTTGCAGGGACGGGGTTGTTTTCATCATACTCTTCCAGTTCCTCTTGACGTCTTTGCGGGTAAAGCTAAATAGTTTTGGTGAACTAGAACCACATTTTCAAAATAATCTCTCTTTGCTAAAGTTGTTTGCCAATAAAGTTTAAATTGGTGGAGTTATGCTTGTGAATTCCTTTCTCTTTTTCATTTTAAATGTGTTGCTGATGTTGCAGCCCATGAAGAATAGTGCATCTCGTTGAATCATTACTGTTAAGAATATTGGGCGACGTCGTGTACGTCTCTGCTTTTAAACAACCACATGCTAGAAATAGTTATCAATTAACTGCCACGACCGACTTTCTATTAACCTCGACATTGATAAAGTGATTTTCTTCGTATTTTTGTTGAGCAAACGCGAGGTGTTACTATTCTTTGTTCACGATTAAGCTGACGTTTCGGCGGATTTCGCCTTCTTCAGAGCCGCTTTCTATGAGGTTTCCACTAAGTATGTCACGTAGAGACCAACCGCACAGAAATCACGTGGAAGTATAATGTCACGTGATTACTGTGATTACCGGAACAAAGAAAGATGAAGAGCGTCTATACTGCCTAGTGTAATGTACAGTCAAGTTTTCCATTGATCTTCAGGATGACTCTCGCACACTGGTAAAAGACCATTTTGTTCTTGTTATTGACAGATCTTATGGTTTATCTGTAATACTTTGCAAACTCGATCGCAGTTTGGTAATCGCTGAACGCTCGGAAAGTTCAACGGTATCCTGTGAAGTCGAGAGTTTCAGAGGAAAGCACAGTTTGGTTATTTGTCTTAATATTTATCGTTTGACTTATGGTTTGGTTATGTTGCTGCTGCACTCTCTACGTCCCTTAGCGCCTAGTAGTCTATCGTAACTCGTTTATTTAAGAAATGGGGTAAAGATTACGATTTTCCAACAGGGAAACGCAGGCGACTTTTATCTGATGAACTATCCATTACTGTTTGAAGTTTGAAAAGTGGGAAGAATGCCAGAGCTGATGCATTGAGTGTTCGGTTTTCCAAATCCTTTTTCTTCGTCTTTAATCTTCTTTCCATTATCCTCGCAATAGCAAGACGGTAGCCACTGTAACCCGCCGTGTTTTACTGTATGGGACTTGGCATAGGCACGAGTAGCTTGCTCTGAATCATGGGAAAATGCCGTCCTGCCAACACATACTGTATGTGTTGGTTATGCCATGTTAGAAGAAGGTTTTTCACATCCTAAATCAAGCTGAATTTTAAAACAAGTACACATTTAGTTCTAGCGTCGTAACAACTCTGTACACCGTTTTGAGACGCCCAACTTAGCCACTCGATTTACAAGCGCATGATCTCTCTCAAATGAGGGTGATCTGAGGATTCAAGTAGTAAAAAAATCTCAAACGTCAGCCAAATTAACAAGCCATTAGGTGGTTTAGTGGAAGTTATTACGTTCCATCTAACCCTGGCATCAGTTTTTTGATTCCAGAGAGATGAAAGGTTTGGTGGGTCTGTGACGTGATCGAACCGACGTCTGGATAAGTTGTCGCTTCTTCCTTGTGTACGCCACCACTACCATCCACACTCATATCCCCATGATATATTGGATGGACTTAAAGTAGTCCTACTTATACGTGACACAGCGTTACAGTTTTGGCTATTACTTTGCGAAACTATCGATCTAATCATGAAAGCCACTCAAGTTTAAACTTTTATATTTTCTTCAACACCTACACCATGAGCTAGCAAAGAAGTGTGCGTCATTTATAATTTCCGTATCGACGCTTAGTGCGATAATAATTGGGTTACTTAGAAAGTGGTTTCAAATTGATATCTTAAATTGAAGGTTGAAGTTGAAATTATCCTTCGAACAACAAGAACATATGAAGAGAAGAGTTGGAAGCTCGGGAAGTTGTTCAGTTCAAAACATGAGCATCCGTCTGCTGTAAATGAGACTCTGTTGAAAAAATGAATCAATACTATTTCGGAACCGACTTTCCCTGAACTTCGGTATCACTAATCAATATGTATTCTTTCTTTGATGAGATTACACGAGTTTGATAAAGATGTTTATTTTCGGCTAACGTTTCGACGTCTTCGTCTTCCTCAGAGCCGATGATCCGAGTCGATGGTCCTCGCTTGTTATTCGCCTCGACGTGGCAGCTTCGCCCTCGTGCCGAGTAAGGTCTTCTTCAGTGCCCCAACTCTTCAGCTCATCAAAGAAAGAATACATATTGATTAGTGATACCGAGGTTCAGGGAAAGTCGGTTTCGAAATATTACTACGCTTTGTGCTAGTTGATAACAACACCGACTTCTGCACGATGTGCGCAATGTTGTATGTCCGGAAGAAAAACAAATTGTTATCACCGGACATCATCATTATATCGACCGTCAACATCGTGTATAAAAGGGCATCACTGAGTAAGGATGCCTCATTCGAGGAGATGGCGCACTGAAGAAGACCTAACTCGACACGAGGGCGAAGCTGCCACGTCGAGGCGAATAACAAGCGAGGACCATCGACTCGGATCATCGGCTCTGTGGAAGACGAAGACGTCGAAACGTTAGACGAAAATAAATATTATTATCAACCTCGTGTAAGCTCATCAAAGAAAGAATACGTATTGATTAATTACACCGAGATTCAAGGAAAGTCGGTTTCGAAATAAACCTTAATTTTTCACCGAGTTCATTATGAAGTGTAAGTCAAGTAGGACATTCCAAGTTCTAGAAGAGGATGTGAGTGACATATATCTCGTACCGTCCCAAACACTTTTGAGGGATGCGACTCGCGCCGTTCTCAATGTGTGCGTTAACGCTGTTCGCAGCACTCTTGTTAAGAACTTTAGTTTTGTCTGCACAATAGCTACTCCGTCAAGTTTCCTTGAACGAACTAAAATAACACTTTTGGAAGAATTTTGCAGTTTTACATCAAGGGAGTGACGTAACGTCTTTGTGTTTCCTATGTCTAAAAGCATACAATTTTTTTAAAAAGTCCGTGGTGTGACTGTGCCAAAGTTTACATTTGCAATCTTGTACTCGGTGTTCAGTTAGGTTTATGCTGCACTACTTGGAAACCTTTTCACTTTATCCAGTTGGCCAACGTCTGCTCCAGAATGTCTACTATAAATTTTCTTCAATAAAGAGTTACATTCAGACCCATCTGTTTTCAAGACAGCGGTAGTTGTCCGACAACTTTACGTCTGCGATGACGGTTGACTTACTAGAAGAGTTATTTACGCAGGTTAGTTTCCTACCATTTCTATCCAGGTTTTGCACATGATTGCCTATCATGAGAGGAGCTTCATTGAGATAAGGTACACGAAACGCGGCGAACTGTAGGCTGTACGGACGTCCAGTGCTGGTGTTGTGCTCTATAACATAATATCCATATCAGTTAGTGGTCTAATGAACCTTTCCTATAGATTGATCGCATTATGGTGTTCGAGTGGTTCTCGATGTTTTTAAAATTTTGAAAGGATTTATCGTTCGCGAATGTTGTTGCTAATCCTATGATGCTTCGGTGCTCATAGTAGTTTTGGTTGCCGTGGTTACCGTTTATCCGTCCATGAAGTGTTCTTCTATTCTGACTACAGAACCGTCGAATTTTTTAATAGACAGCGTTCATAGGTTGGACCAGTTGAGGAAGTTACACTAGCCGATAGGAACTCGTACCGCTTCGCGGTGGTCACGTTCGAAGAGGAGGAAAGTGTGCCATTCGCTATAAAGACGCTAGATGGGATCCGCCTATTCAACACACCACTGAGAGTCAAACCACGCAGCGATTCGAAACACGTTAGTGACATTCGATCGATATTTCGAGAGAGGGGGTATTTCTATACATATGGCCCTTTCATATACGGTTGTGAAGGAAAAAACAACAAAACTACATAATACTCCACCTGCTACTATGCTTTAAGCAGTAACTCCCACGACCGACTTTCTTTTAACCTCGGCATTGATCAAGTAATTCTTCGTATTTTTGTTGAGCAAACGCGAGGTGTTATTATTCATTATTTACGAATAAGCTGACGTTTCGGCAGATTTCGCCTTCCTCAGAGCCTGGAAAGGTCATGTTGATAGCAATCTACTTGGCCGGACGCCTCCATAGCCAAACAAAGAAACTCTAAACCAAGATTTCAATCACATTGAACACAGCTTTGCACACTCACCGCTTTCTATGAGGTTTCCACTAAGTATATCACGTAGAGACCAACCGCACAAAAATCACATGGAAGCATAATGTGCCCCTCCCATCAGAATCGCAGTCTTATATACTGCCCTATATCACGCGTGATAATGAGGCATTCTTCTCTGCGGTTCATTTTCGGATTTCTGGAATTAATCCAGAATGCCTCGAGAGTTTTCCGCGCCTGTGTTCTTGATTCGCGTGCGAGAATCGTGACACATACTTCAAAGTCCTCCCCGTTATGTCTCTGGGTCCTATGCGTGCCTAGCGTGGTATTTGGTCTATGTTTGCCGGCTAGGTGTTCTTTTATGCGGTTACAGAGGGGTCTGTCGTTGCATATTGCCGACTGGCTCCAAGTCTTGCCATTGCATTTATGTCTAAGGTGGAAGCACTGTGACTGATCTTCGGCCGCTACTCTACTGTGGGTGTGTAGACGACTGCTTTGTCCTTTGCTCAACACAAGAGGAAATGGACAAATGTTTCGAATTGTTAAACGCACAGTCAGAGTATATCAAGTTCACCAGATAAAAGCCGAAAGAAAAATGGCTTCGTTTCTGAACGTACAAATTCACCTATCATAAAATGGCTACATTACAAAGTGGTACCGAAAGCCAACTAGTAAAAACATCTTGGTTCATTACTTTTCCTCTCACCCCTCTCACACGAAAAGGGCGCTTATAAGAGACATGTTTCGAAGAGCAACCAACGTGTGTACGGGAAGAGAGCAGAGAGAGGAGTCCCGGAACTTGGCACGGCAAATAGCCATTTCTAATGGCTACGAAACTGTAGCTCAGGATAGGTGTTGAGGAAATCCTAGGCCTTTAAACGACAACTCCAGCGATAGAAGGGTTCCGTTTATCCTACCCTTCATCTCAAATGATATAAGTACAGCCATAAAACGCTGCTTTAGAAATGCAGGACTAGAGATTTCGGTAAACGTAGTTGAAATGCCACCGAGCAATCTTAGGCGCCAGCTAGTTCGTAACCGACTATATGACCGTCTATGTGCAACGCAAAATTGCAAAATTTGCCCCAGTGGTAGAGACGGTGATTGCATGAGCTCGGGTATAGTTTATCTGATCTCCTGTAAGACGTGCGGTGACGAATATATTGGCGAAACGGGCAGACCCCTCTGTGTCCGCATAAAAGAACACCTAGCCGGAAAACATAAACCAAATACCCCGCTAGGCACGCATAGGACCCAGCGACATAACGGGGAGGACTGTGAAGTATGCGTCACGATCTTCGCACGCGAATCAAGAACACAGGCGCGGAAAACTCTCGAGGCATTCTGGATTAATTCCAGAAATCCGAAAATGAGCCGCAGAGAAGAATGCCTCATTATCACGCGTAATGTAGGGCAGTATATAAGACTGCTATTCTGATAGGAGGGGCACATTATGCTTTCATGTGAATTTTGTGCGGCTGGTCTACACGTAACATACTTAGTGGAAACCTCATAGAAAGCGGTGAGTGTGCCAAACTGTGTTCAATATGCTTTATGCGTTCCTCTCGACACAGTGAGAAGTCTTGCGCGTTTATGAAGTAGGTTGTTAGTCGTTCTTCTTGAGGAATGCGATCACTTTTTGCTGTGAGGTAACGATGTATTGCGCTTAAATCCTACAAGGGATAAGCAAACCACTTGGAGATATGGTAGCATCCCTTCCTTTCCTAGTAGAATTGCGTGGAAGATTTTTAAAGGGTATGGAAGGATTATTAAGCCATTTATACAGCTTTAATTCAAGAACTTTATTTTAATAATAATTTCGGTGATAAGATTAGTAGCTTGTGATAGTTACAGATAAGTAGATAACCTTGTGTGAAACTGCCTCTTATATTACTCTCTCCTGTTAATGAGTTTTTCTTGATGTGAGCCTTTCTTTGTCTATTACATTCAACTGTTCCTCATAGCAGAGATTGCGAAGCTTATAGAACGAAATCTAGGTTTTCTAGAAAATAGCACTTTCTTTTTTGCGCATTAGTTTCACCATTCCATTATATTTGCTTGTTCGTGGGGATCATTTTAGCGATGACGACATTGGAATTGAACTTTAATTCTATTTCTACGCAGCTTTTCTACTTCAGTTCTGCATGATTTTCCTCGTAGTCTCGTTGACTAAAGTGTTTTTTTAATTCCTACACCAAAATAACTCTGACAACCTTTTGTTGATGTTACTGATCTTTTTCGACCAGGTCAAATTTGCTACAAGTTTTGCAAAAGTTTTCGAGTTCAGAATGAATTATTTTGTGCTCTCCGTCTTATTGTCTCTAAACGACTTTGATTTGAAGGAATTAGCATTTAAGTCGGCCAGGTCAGAACGACCAGGTTCATCCCCTAGTTATCATTCTAACAATTCCAGGAGTTAAAACTTGAGGTGAAATGTTTGTTACTTGTAAATCTAGGTTTCTCCTTTAGTAATGGGTTCTATTCTTATGTTACTAATCTTCTTCTGTCTTAGGATTTATATTTTCAAAAATAGTTATGGTGACCGTTGGAATGGTCATTGGGCTGCCATGTCTTCGCTAACCTGGTCGGATGCACTTACACCTCTAGCACGTCAACCACCACACAGTTCCACTCTGAATTATGATATGTACTGTGATCGGATTTATTCTTGTCCATATATAAATCTGTTTAAGGGCTTGCTAAGAACAAGCATAGGATGTGGTTTATGTCTATGTCTAGTTTTTATTTCCACAAAACCGACAAATTAACGAAGTAATCAGATCATTCCTATTATTAATATTATTCTATTAAGGATTGATACGCACTCAATTTCAACACCTTGCTATTGTTCGAACACCAGCACCAGCTTAAGCCTTTCCGAAAGGCTTGCCTCAAATCTGCAAATTTTTATTGTATTCTATGCTATTCTTACGGTGAGCGTTGAGCGCTAAGGGCGCGTGTGTTCGGTGGTCGGAGTCGGAGGCGCCCTGCAGCACACACGTAGAATTGGTCTCAGCGTCCATGGCCCACCAGGCCTTCCGTCTGTCTGGGGTCGAAAAATTAGTGTAGGAAAACAGCACTGGCTCGATACATCGGTAGGCCACCGCGAGGCCAGATAGGCCAGATATGCGTTTAATCACCTCCAAACGATATCTAGTGGAGGTGAATGTATGGTGCATCCCTCAGGAACTGAACAACGTCGAGAGCTTCATCTTGTTTTAAAATTCCATTCTTATTTGTCAGTACCAGTAGTTTGCGGACATGATGGTGGAGAAAGGCGAACTTTCCCAGCTGAGCGGTCAAGTAACAGATTACTCGAAAACGAATTGTAAGTTCTCTACTACGTGGTATATCTGTGATCGAATCGAAATGTCATAACTCATGAAAGATAGTCCTTGTAAGACTGATCTTTTAGCAATTTATTCCTTTAGCTGAGAGTTGTTCCACGCTGGAAACCTATCCACATACACATTTTCTTGATCGGACTCTGTTAACTAATTGAGATAGTGCTGTTTTGAGGAGTTCTGCTCTTTCGACGTTATTTCATCGCTATGAAAAGTGGCAGTGAGAAAAGTATGTCCACCTCGATCATTTACCCCACAATAGCTGGTTCTGTTGAGCCGACGATTTTAAGGAATGCTAAGACGAATTATAGAGAACATCACGAATATTGGAATATTCTCCATGTAAATCAATTATAACTTTTCCAAACATTTCAAATGCTTCTTCTATGACCCTTTCGCCATGACGATCTGATAGCCGTATGTCTAACATTTCGCTGGCGCCTATCTCGTAAAATATCTGCACTTACGGTCCTAGGCTTTGAATATCGCCCTATCAGATCGCAAGGCTTGAGAAATGTTTCCAGCACCCGTCTTTCTGCCTACTGTAACCCGACTCCACCTACTGTAATCTGACTCCGCCCAGTGCAAAGGTATATAAACGGCTCCACGGTTAGCTAGCTCATGTCGCAGCAATGCTGCTCAAGTCACCGCATTCGTGCCTCACCTCCATCTCATGTAGTAAAAGTCGTATGCCAATCTCTTCACTCATAAGCAACCTGAACACCAGTGATCAAGCCGCGTCTATTCATTGCCCGTATCATCGTTGCATTAATTGTAGAGTTGTATTGTTATGATTGTTGTATAATTATGATAAACGGTTTAATTACCCAAGTTTGAGGTGTCCGGCATTGTGACTGCTAATCACAAAAGGTCCCGCGTGGCGTACACAAAGGCGATCAGCTAATTCCGACCGAATTGTCCTAACTACTTGGTATTCCTATATCAACGAGCCGTCCCAACACGAATATTTTTGCATTCGTTTTTCATTAAAACTTTTTTCCTAAATATTTGGAGTTGACTTCCTCACATTCAGTTCAAATGTTTTATTGGTGTTGTCCTGTATAATATGTGAAGTGTATTATGGAAGTAGGAAAGAACGTTAGTAATAGGATCACTTCCCACCAGTGATACATCGTGAGTGTTAGATTTCCAAAAAAGAGATGCGTCCCCAACAGTAATCCAGTGTTGAAATAAGGTCCTAAATTGTCCAGTTCATTCAACTGTGATGATAATAACATGTACGAATGTGGCATAATATAATAGTCGTGCATTATAAATAGTTATTTAATAATAGTGTCTGTAAAGGGAAGGATACGAGAAATGAAACGGTGGCAGTTGGAGGGGACCGTACAGTTATGGCGGTCCTAGGTACTCGGATAGTTCAGGCTACAGCACAACTTACGAGTTGAGGTGATTCTGAGTGCTGTTGATTCGATAATGGGAGACGTTTTCTTCTGTTAGTACTGCCGGAATTCTATCACTAGTTGTTGTTGTTGTTTTCATCTCCCTCTTCACAATTTCTTAATTTCTTATTTTTTCTGTCATTCATAAGAAATAACGCTGATAAAGAAGAAATTGAAAGTAAACGACAGAGGCGCAGAGGCATAGCTAACTGATGGCAAGCAAATCCGAACAAGTAAATGAATGAGTGGTAGAACAGTGGTAAAGTAAACTATACGATATCTCTCGCAGTTCAGATGACTCAGGAAGCCGATGGCACACCAAATCGACAAAATGAGTCTTGAGCACTTTCAGGCCCATGAAGTTAATAATGCGGCGTATGAAAATTGTTTAACTTCATAACAATGTGATAGCCATTCGAGAATGATTCACTTCAACAATCTCTCTAAAGAAATGCACCTGGATGTGGGAATTGACAAGAACTTGGCCAGCGGATATGTTGCAATGCACCCAGCCATTGAGTACACGTTCTGTCGATTTGCAGTATCTTGACGGTTTTCTAAATCGTCTGAACTGTGAATGACGGTGTGTAGTTCGTTTCATCGTTAAAACTACTGCTCCTTCAGTTACTTGTTCGAATTTGTTTCCTATTAGTTTGTTCCTTTTTTGTGCTTATAGTAGTGCTATCGTTTATTTTCAGTTTCTTCCTTATCAGTGTTATTTCTCATGCTAATTCGTTGGGTCCCACTGAAAATAGGTTACTATGTTCTCGTGCATCGATTGAACTTTAGTGTGGAGATGTATTACTATTACTCTTGTTGACTTAAATGTGGATTTTTCAGCTTTATCAATAATAAACTGTTGTGCACAAAACCATGGCTCTCAGTGTGAATATGTTATTACAACAGAAATATTTTTTCTCTCACGTGTAAGCAAGGTGGTTTCCTTGGCACCTCCAATGAGTAAGTTATCCGTTCTCGACAATGGAGTTATTGTGGTATTTTGAACGAGAACAACTGCGTTCAGTTTTCGGATCAAATTTTCAAGTGCTGTCTTTCTGGAATTCCTCTTACGAAGCTACCAAAGATAAGGAACGATCTTACCGAAAACGGGTTTGTTATATATTTTTTGAGTGCTTTATTTTTGATACTTCTGAATAATGATCAGCACACAAGGATTCATGAACATAATTCGCATCAAAGACTTAGATGTATGCAATCACATGGCGTCTGCAATGTGGGGTCAATCGAAACGACAGAAAGTTCAAGGAGATTTTGAAACTGTAACTATTAACATAGAACCTACAGTGACCCGTCCCAGTAACGCAGGTCATAAATGTTTTCCAAAGAGCTGGAAATAGTTTTTCAAATACTAGTAACAATCAACTGTCTCCCACAGTCAGCTCAAAAGATTTATACAGTTCACAAAAATAATGAATCACCAATGCTTCATGGATGACAAATGAGATAATCCAGATCCCAAAGGAGATCTATTCGTAGGCGAGGTACATGCAACGTTTTATCCGAATCTGCGAATCGACGGCAAGAAACACCAAAGAGGGCGGCGATTTTTTTCGTTTTGTTAGGAGCTACTTCACCATTATAGTAACCTATGGAAACATATGGTCCTTTAAGAAGGAGTGCTCAATAGCGTTAGTCGGGGAAGGTTTCGCATCGAATGTGTACGGTTTTTTTACATATGGGAAAATAATTGCAAATTAACAGCGAGACGCTCGCGAGAACACTCGACAACTCTGTCAGAACGGTAGCTACCCTGGAGAACAATTGCACCTATTGCAGCTCATTGGATTTACATAACCAACGTTTTCACACGGAAGGCTTGATTTGAAAATATTTCCAATAACAAAATTACGACACCTTAACGCCTAGATGAAAGTGATCGGTACTTGCTGCTGCAGTATAAGCGATTGGCATGCTTCACATCAACGTTCGCAACACTGCTGCTGGAAGTAGTATCCCTTTAGCGCATGATGATTTTTAAATAAACAAACAGCAAAGTAGATTGTCTTCCAACCTTATTACATAACAGTTTCTGTTCATTGCTCTCGTCTGTCACCCTAGAATTCAGTCTATATCAAAAATGCTAAGAAAGGAGATAAGGCTAGTCGATAAATAAACTGTTTCTAATTAAAACACGAAATAGACCTTACATGCCGTATGGGTAGACTTTTATGTCGGCCAGAACTTCTTCGTTAAGGGTAAGCTGTAATACTTTTTGTTAAAGAACCATTACTGCGCATCTCCATAATAGAGGGGATCTCTTGCCGGTTTGCCGGTTACTAACGAGGCAATGTGGCACGCTCTAGGTGGCAGTCCGAGGTTAATCGCGGAACAAAAGCAAGCTTTGCTTCACTGAGACGCACACGTGGATCCAGGAGATGGAACCCCTGTTTTTACTGCGCTGATTTGGTGCACACCTTCTTTATTTACGAAGAAGTACTTATGCATGCGTCTGTGGGTATGTGCTTGTTTATGCGTGTTCTTTTCTACAAGTACGTCTGGCTAAAAGCTTGCAATCGTAGTTAGGAATCGCTTGCTACAAGTGATTCACCCTTCTACTTTGGAAGACGGCAAGCTATACTTAGGTATCAAACGCTAAGCACAGTAACATAAGTGGACCTCATTCCGCTGGCAACGAAATAGAGGCCGAAATGGGCTGTATTGGCTAGAACTGGTACGGAAGCCTGATAAAATCTCTAGACCATTCTGGGCGGCCTAAATCTCAAAGACCAAGATGACCACATGCACCTAGAATGCACGCACACTTGCACTTGAGTACCTGGTAGGAGACTTGTTCATGCAGACAAGATAGATAAGGTACGACCTCACCTGACTGGATGAGACGAGAAGACGCCACCCATGCAACGCCGTCTGAGACATCGGAGAACTGCTTCTTAGAAATCGACATCGAACTATGAGGAAGACGAGGTCTAATCATTTTATATGGAAATTCTATAGAAAAGACCATATCTTCTTCATGGTCATCACTGGAGACTTTTAACGCTGAAGTTAAACCCAGAAGAACATCTGAAAAGCATCATTTTTGGAAGCGGATTGGAATGGAACCACCAGGGTCAGCGGCTTTTTGAGTTTGTTATAATGAATAAGACCGTTCATAGTAACTCACAATTTCGAAACCACATCCTTAACGAAGGGCGTGGGAGTCCTCCAATGAAGAGTACCCTGACGAAATAGATAACATCAAAGTAAATCGAAGGTTTTGCATAACTGATGTCGTTGTTGTCCTAAAATTCTACACGGGATCAGACAGTCACCTCCTTCGTGCAAGATTCCACTTCTCGCGGAAAGGAGAAAAATTCGCTGAATTCAGAAAACGAAGCCCCGAAACCACCATAAACTGGGATTTATTCAATTCACTAGTAGACTGTTTACAATACCTCGTTCTTGATAACAACAAAGAGGAACACGATCGGCCCATCCAACATCTCCACGTTAGCACTATGAAAGCTGAGACTTCGAAAGTCACCGAGAGACGTCTGTCTCCAGATACACTCGAGCTGATATGTGAGCGTGGAATTGCACAAGCTGCAGGCAACAGCGAACTAACGTCCGAACTTGCAAAACAATGCAGACAAGCGATAAGAGAAGATCTTAAAGAGAGAAGAGCAGCAGTAATGGACGAAGCTGCAGATGCTGGGAAAAGCATTCGCAAAGCCCACCGAAGTTTCGCCAGTTACAAGATCAAAATGATTGCACTCCGACGTGTAGACGGAGCTGTTACAGCGTCCAGAAAGACAAGGGAAAAAATCATTCGCGAATACTACTCAAATCTCTTCGATAGCGGCGTCCACCTTCCGTCATATGAAATATCGGAAAACGGACATGTTGTACCACCGGTTCTCACTTCCCAAATCTGAGATGTCATCTCGTTTGTGAAAAATCGAACAGCTCCAGGTACGGGCAGGATTAGACCTGAACACCTGAAGAACCTTCCGCTAGTTCTCGCAAACACACTGGCTTGGCTCTTTACACGTTACCTTCCTGAATACAAGGTCCCTACTCAGTGGAAGACCAGCAAGACCGTGTTGTTGTTCAAGAACGGTGACCTGCACGATATCGGCAACTATCGCCCAATCTGCTTTCTGTCTGCCGTCTACAAACTTTTCACTCGAGTAATCCTAAACAGGATTGACAGAACACTAGACGAGGGACAGCCATATGAGCAAGCAAGGTTTCGAGAAGGATTTAGCACGATGGACCACATCCGCACGAAAACAAGGATCATTGAGGTATCGTGAGAGTACAAAAGACCGCTCTGTCTCACTTTCATCGATTTACAGAAGGCCTTTGATTTAGTTAAGATAGCAGTCATGGAAGCCCTTGATAGTCAAGGAGTCCCTACTCAGTACATAAAGATCCTTCGTGAGCTGCACAAAAATTTCACAACCAATGTATCGCCATTCTACAACGATATTAACATTGAAGTCAAAAGAGGACTTAGGCAAGGCGATACCATTTCGCCAAAATTATTTACCGCCACACTCCAGAACGTCATGCAAACATTGGAATGGGATAATATGGGGTGTGAAAATCGACGGTCAGCAGTTGCATCATCTTCGCTTTGCTGATGACATCGTCATTATAACACCAAATATTAGCTAAGCGAAACATAAGCTTGGCGACTTTAATAAAACCTGTGGAAAGATTGGTCTTCGACTAAATCTCACAAAAACGATGTTCATGAAGAACGGATTGGTTTTGCATGCCCCATTCACGCTCAACGGAACGATTATCTCCGAATGCTCCAGTTATGTCTAGGTCGGGAAATCAACATGTTGAACGATTTAGCTTTAGAGCTGAGTAGAAGGAAACGAGCTGTTAAGGGAGCTTTCAAGAGCATCGAGGATGAAGTGAAGAAAACAAAGAACACCCGACTCCGTGCCCACGTTTTCGACTCAACGGTACTTCTTGCCCTAACGTATGCGTCAGGAACCTGGTCGCTGCGTAACCAGGATGAAAGGTCACTCAGTGTTCTTGAGCGCGCAGTCGAAAGGCCTTCGTCAACTATCAAAAATCAGAGATGCCGTTCTGTACGCTAAACAGCCGAAGGCAAGGTCGGAAGGACACGTAGTGGATATGAATGACAACCGATGGACAAGGGCTGTTAGTGGCTGGATTCCTCGGGATGCTACAGGAAGGCCACCGACGTGATGGTCAGAGTTCTTCACGAAGAGCCTAGAAGAAAGATATGATGCTCGACGAGTCCCTAGAGCAAGCAGAACCCACTGGGCTGTTCTTGCACAAGACATGGGAAAATGGAAGATTTATTGGCGCCTGCTCGAGTCACTCGAAGACCAACCGGGACTACAGGTCGTAACATTATGTGCTATGCTATGTGAATCTATGTTAAAGAATCAAATATTTAACTACGTCGAAGAAAATTATAGAAAATCCGTCTGGGGGATCCATTAGGGGTTCGCCTGTTTCACAGTTTTCTTTCTTTTCGCCGTTGCTCCTCTTTGCACATCGCCTTTTCCTACTGACATCTTGCTCACATCTATCTCCTGTCGTTCATCCTCTCAAAGTGTTTTTTCTATCAGTTTTAATGGAGCTGTCGGTCTCATTTTAGTTTCTCTTCTTATTTCTTCTTTCGTGTTAATATCACAGGTGACTATCTGAATTTCAGAGCCGTATATGATTTTTGTATAAGAATAAGAAGCGTTTCTCACTTGCCGAGGCATTTGCGCTCATTTCTTGAACGCTGACACTTGCCGTTAACCATTACAAATCGGTGATGCTTTCACTTTCGTATTTGGCTTGTTTCTCATAATACTTCTTTTATCGATTGCAAAAGATTCCAGTTATCTCTATTTATAGATTCTCTGGGTTTGACTTCTTTATCGTTCATACTGTTTATCAGTACATTGGCTGTTATTTCTATGTCGTTATTGTTTCATGAATATTATTAAATATAGGCTTAATTATCCAATATTAAGGCCTGGCATAGCTCTATCGCATCTGCAAGACTCAAAGAGTGCACCTACTCCTCTGATACCTAGGTTTTGCAAGTCGACTTCGTAAGCTAACCGAGCTGAACGTTACACCAACATCGCAGCTAATTAATAGGCCTGTAAACGACCAGTATCCACTTGAGTTTACAATACTTCAGGTTTATCAAAAATCGCTCGCATGCTGTGTCACATTGGGTCATTTCTATAAGCATCTTCTTGCCTTCGTAACAACCATCTAGGTGCTTTGTAACAGAATAAAGAAACCGCAAATATGGCGACCATGATCCCATCGGCTCTACCAATCTTCACAGATAATTGCTTGTAGCGCTGATATCTAACCATAATCTCTACCGAGAAAGGCACCAGTAAAAGATTTAATTGCAGCTACGAAAATGGACCGCTGAAACGAACAACCCTGGTCAGCTTCCACAAAAAGATGAAATAGCTGTTAAAGAGTACTATAAGAACGAAAACAGCGATAATGTCTGTAAATGGGGAAAACTCCAAGACCATCGCGTGAAATGTTTCAGTACGTCCAGGAATCACAGGGCAAACTAGCAAAATAAACTGTATTCATGCATGCAAGCTTGTCAACAAGCTTATGAACGCTTCTCAATAAACCAAGGATTAGTTATAATATGCAGTTTTATAGGTTTCTTATGCAGTTTATAAAGTAAAGTTTGTTAGTTTTCAATAGATATTTCCTTCAGCGCAACGAACGCAACACCAGGCGTTCTACACTTCGCTTCAGACAGCGTTTAGTACACAAAGTACGCCGACGTCATTTATATTTCCAATATATTTTTTCTATTTAGTGCCCATCCTTGATTTTTTAATTTTTGCTTTTGAAATTTTACGTAGTGGAATGTGGGTCACATAGTGAATAGCAGTGTCGGAAAGTGGTAAACACTCAGCGAGAAACAGTTGTTGTGGTACTCATCATCAACGTTTTTCCTTCAGAGTGTTATTACAGAGTAGCCTCATCATCCATAAAATGATTAGATCTTTTGTTTAAGGTTTCGTTTTCTGCCTTCTATAATTTTCATGGCAGGTTACTAAGCGAAATACAACCACAGCGTTGCTGAGATATTTGCAAAACTCTGGACCGCAGGTGTCTATGGTGGGGAACGAACGCGCTATTATCCTTTCCGGGGAGTAACGCGTTCACCACTACACCATGCGCGTCCTTCGTTTCGCCTGTCTCTCAGCTATTTCTGTCGATCGAAATTATAGAAGGCAGAAAACAAAACCTTAAACATTGTGATTTCAACTACAGCCATAGCTTAACTGGGTTCTATGCCGATTTGCGCTCCCCAGATCAACCCCGCTGACGGGTGATTGCTGTGGCAAAAAGATCGATAGAAATAGCTGAGAGACAGGCGAAACGAAGGGCCTGCATGGTGTGGTGGTGAACGCGTTACTCCCCGGAAAAGACAATAACGCGTTCGTTTCGCACCATAGACACCTGCGGTCCAGAGTTTTGCAAATATCTCAGCAACGTTGTGATTACATCTTTATCCAAATTATATGGTTTTCCATTACAACGCTTTTGTTCTAATGTAAGGTGATCTGTGCAACAATGAACAGAGTCTATAAGGGTTTCAATAGAGGAACTACATGGTTTTTTTAAAATTATAACAATTGTGAAGAATAGAAATTCTGTTTTAGAAGCCATAAATAGCTTAAAAACTTGATATTATTTACTTGATACTTGAATGGATCGCCTTCACTAGTTGTGTGTACCACAGAATAATCTCGATTGTTTTGCCGATTTACTGGTTTTGCCACAGTCGTTCCTTGGAATCCCGAGTTCACCACGTCCAAAGTCTGCCCCAGGTCGTTACCACCACAAGAAATCGTAGCCCTTGTGGATCAAAGGCAGATTTGCCACCATGCGACTAGTTTGACAAGAAGACGGTGGTGGGTCCTGAAATTGGCTTGCTCTTAGTTGGGCTTTCTGAAAGGAATGTCGGACTCCCCAGCTTGGGAGACACTGCCAAGAGATGAACCCCCCGCTGCACATCGCAGTCCAACACCCACGAATGCCTCCCGGCCACGCTAAAGCGGTAAATTGTTGGGAGGAAACCTTGAGATTACGGTTCAAAATGTTTACAGAAAGCCATTTTATTGCTAAAAGGCCTTAACTATGCTGTGCAGAGAATTTCTCTATAAATTAGAGAATTCTTTTTCTACCTAACAAATATTCTGTATGATTCGGCGTATATAATAAGGTAGCTCTTTCTGACGACACGACAGAGGACTTGCTCTGCTAGCACAATAACTCTATCACCTGGTGGCCGCTAATAGCATAACCTCACTTGGCTATGGCAACTCCTACCCTTTGCATAGGGGTCCCAGAGGTATAACGAGTGTGGCCGCAGTGGCATAACCAGAATTAGCTAGGCCAACCAACAAAATGAAATACATTAATACGAATACCTTGGCGAAACCGGTAGACCCCTCTGTGTCCTCATAAAAAAACACCTAGTCGGCAGACGTCTACCAAATACCTCACTAGGCGCGCGTAGGACGCAGAGACATAACGGAAAAGATTTTGAAGTAGGGGTTACGAACCTCGCGTAAGAATCGAGAACACAAGCGTGCAAAACTCCAGAGGCATTCTGGATTAATTCCAGAAACCCGAAAATGAACCGCAGGGAGGAATGCCTCATTATCACGCGTGATATTGGGCAGCATATAAGCCTGCTATTTTGATGAGATGGGCACAATGTGATTCCGTGTGAACTCTGCGGTTGGTCTCCACGTGACGTATTTAGTGGAAGACTCATAGAAAGCGGTGAGTGTGCAAAAACTGTGTTCAATTTGATTGAAATTTTAGTTCAGCATTTTCTCTGTTTGGTTATGGGGGTGTATGACCCTGTAGATTGTAGTCAACTTGACCTTTCCAGGCTCTGAGGAGGCCGAAATCCGTCGAAACGTCAGCCTGTACGTAAATAAAGAAGTAAAATAGCTCCTTGTGTTTGCTGAACAGAAGCAGAAAGAATTATTCAACAAAATAAAATGTATTCATGCATGCAAGATTGTCGACAAGCTTGTGATCGCCACTTCTTCATAAACCAAGAATTAGTTTTTTTCGTAATGTTTTATAGGTTTCTTACACAATCTATTATTGTAAAGTTTTTGGTTTTCAATGTTTGGTTGCTCTTCATTTTAGCGCAACAGAAGCAGCGCTAAGCGATATACACTTCGCTTCAGTGAACGCTTAGTACGCGAGGTATGCTGACGTCATTTATATTTTCAACATTTTTTCTTGTTATTATCTTGTTCTTAATTTTTTTAATTCTTACTCGTGAAATTTGAAATGGCGAAATTTGGGCCGCGTGGTGAAAAGCAGTGTCGGAAAGTAGGAAACATTCAACGAGAAACAGTTGTTGTAGCACTCATCATCAACGGCTCTCTTCCAGAGTGTTCTTATACAGCAGTCTAATCCATAAAATGATCACATCTTTATCCACATTATGTGGTTTTGCTTTACAACGCTTTGGTTTTAATGTAGGCAGATCTGTTCCACAGTGAACAGAGTCTATAAAGGTTTTAAGAAGGGAGCTGCATGATTTTCTTAGAATTGAAACTATTGTGCGTAATAGAAATTTTGTTTTAGAAGCTATAAACAGCTTAAAACTCTAACATGACGGTTCTACATATTTACAAAAAGCCTTTTATTACTAACGTGGCTTAACTCTCCTCTACAGAGAATTTCTCTATCAAATGGAGAATTCTCTATCTACCTAACAAATATTCTCTATAATTCGGCGACTTCTATCATCTTTCTACTCAGTGAACATGTTTTCTATTACACAACCATCTATTCTATTAATTAAATAACAACTGTACCACCTATGGGCGTGTGTAGTGCAGCAGTCGGAGACACCCTGCAATACACATAGGATCGATTCCTGCGCCTATAGCCTAGCAAGCCTTCCATCCTTCAGGGTTCGGAAAATTGGTACCAGACTTGTCTGGAAGGTGAGCAGCACTGGCTCGATACATTGGTAGGCCACCGCGAGTCAACATAAAGGCTAGATATGCATTCAATCACCTCCAACGTTTCTCAGTGAAGTCAAATGCATGGTGCATCCCTCAAGGATTACTCTACGCCGGGAGCTTTATCCTTAACCCTTTTATCACCTATTCGCACATGAAATCACTTCATTCACTTTTTGAACAGGTATCATTTCGCAACCGTAATTGTTTGTAGCCTCATGTTTATGCTAAAATTCCGAAACATTACTTCCGTTTTATTAGCGTCGGCATTGTGTAGATAAACAGCTAGAGTTTCTTTATTAATACAGAAATCTCTTTCGTTAGAGGAGCTTTGTCAACTCCCTCAATAATTCAGAGATCATTTTTGTCTTTTCATTATAGCAAGGTTTGGATGATGTTTCATGTGGTTTCCTAGATCAAATTATATCTCTAGTGTTATAAGTAACATCATACTAACCCAGCGGAAGAGAGAGAGCGCTCAATAGTCTGATACGAAATGATTTAAGAGTTGGAATTGCACTAATTATGGGTTTGTTTCAGAAAACCTCCAATATACTATCGTGTCTAAGGGTGATTTCACTGAGTCTTTTAAATTAAGTGAGAAACTGTTTTGAAATCTTATTCTTAATTTTTCTTTCATGCCTCATGCAATGGCAAAATCTATCAGCAATTTTTAATTTTGATAGGATATTTTGATAATATCATAGACATCCATAGTGGTCAGCATACTTTTATAAAAAGAGTAAAGAATTAAACTACTTTAGGATCTTTATCGTGTCACCAGAAGGGGTTTCTTTATTAAGCACGCAGAATTATAAGAAATATTTGATAGGTAGGTAAAAAATTCTTTACAATGTTAACTTTTTATTGTCTATTACAATTTTTCATGGCAGGGTATTACGTGTGGCACAGCGACAGTGATGCTGAGGTATTTGCAAAACTCCGGACCGTAGGTGCCTGTGGTGGGGAACGAACGCGCTGTTATACTTTCCGCGAGCTAACGCGTTCACCACTATACCATGCACGTCCTTCGTTTCACCTAACTCTCGGCTAATTCTATAGAAAATTCTTTATACGACAGAGAAGTTTTCTGTATGCTCTCAATGTTTCGATAATCAGTTCTTGTTTCAAACAAATATGTGGTTTCACTACGAGTTTTTAAGCACCCACATGTCATTTATCTTCGCAATTACCTCTAGAATCCTGACAAACAGTTTTCATTACAGCAAAGTTTTGATGGTGTTTTATGTAGTTTCGTTGATCTAGTTGTATCTATAGAGTTATAAGCAGCGTGCTTACATAGCAGAAGAAAGAGCGCTCAGTATGAACGATATGAAATGATCGAAGCAAAGAAGTTAAGCAATTTAAAAAGCTTGTATTCACTGTCCATGGGAATGAAATAGATTTGACACCTGTTTTGTTTCCATTATTCCTTTTGTCTTCTTGCAAATGATAGCAGAATTATAACTTCAATGGTGCTGAGATATTTGCAAAATTCCGGACCGCAGGTGTCTGTGGTGGAGAACGAACTCGCTACTACATTTTTTCTTTTCTTTTTAATAATTGGTAACTCTTTAACTCCTTTTTTTCTCAACCGTCGCTTGTCGATATAGTTTTGTTCACCAGTGTTCTGATCATGGAAACCGATTTTAAGCGGTTTCTTCAAAACGTGTACTGTGTTGCATTTACCTCGTTTATAAAGTGCCAGTTGAGTTTACACATTATTAGAAGAAGCCATTATAACATTCAGGTGTGAGGTACAGGATATATTTAAGTGAGTCTCAAGAGCGATCTCTTTGAAGATTCCCTCTGGGCTTAAAGGGCTAAACACCCGTTTATTTCGCTATACCTATTTATGCTCTACAGTTTATCTGAGAATTGCTTACTGTATAACTGTTTTGGAGTCCTTCAATCTTCGAATCATTTCAATTCACTTTTTCATCTAACCACACAAATCTTCAATTAACTTGATAGGTTATGCTCACCGTGGTGCTAAAAATCAACGCTACATATCTTATAATTGTATTTTTCGTATTTTGTAAATATTTCAACAATTTTACGTTTTTTTTTCGAAACCGACCTTCCCTAAACCTCGGTGTGACTAATCAATATGTATTCTTTCTTGATAAGCTTGCACGAGGTTGATAAATATATTTATTTTCGGCTAACGTTTCGACGTCTTCGTCTTCCTCAGAGCCGGTGATCCGAGTCGATGGTCCATGCTTGTTGTTCGCCTCGACGTTGCGTCTTCGCCTTCCTGTCGAGCCAGATCTTCCTCAGCGAGCCATCTTCTCGAATGAGGCATCCTCACTCAGTGATGCCCTTTTATACACGATGCTGATGGTGGCTATATAATGACAATGTCCGGTGGTAACAACTTGTATTTCTTCCGGACATACATCATTGCGCNTTTTTTTCGAAACCGACCTTCCCTAAACCTCGGTGTGACTAATCAATATGTATTCTTTCTTGATAAGCTTGCACGAGGTTGATAAATATATTTATTTTCGGCTAACGTTTCGACGTCTTCGTCTTCCTCAGAGCCGGTGATCCGAGTCGATGGTCCATGCTGATGTATGTCCGGAAGAAATACAAGTTGTTACCACCGGACATTGTCATTATATAGCCACCATCAGCATCGTGTATAAAAGGGCATCACTGAGTGAGGATGCCTCATTCGAGAAGATGGCTCGCTGAGGAAGATCTGGCTCGACAGGAAGGCGAAGACGCAACGTCGAGGCGAACAACAAGCATGGACCATCGACTCGGATCACCGGCTCTGAGGAAGACGAAGACGTCGAAACGTTAGCCGAAAATAAATATATTTATCAACCTCGTGCAAGCTTATCAAGAAAGAATACAATTTTACGTTTATTCATTCGCTGTCTACTTGCTAAAATATTATCGACTGCTGCAGCTTGCAGTGCCCCCAAAAACAGACCATATTGGATAGCGGAAGTAAATCAAGATCCGCTGTTTAGAAGAGGCCACGACTGAGTTAGGCTCTTCACTCGACCGGTGCCCCATTTTGCTGGAATCGCGACCTTAGTTCCATGAATTTACTGCTTTAGTTAATCTATTAACATGCGCAATATTTGTGCGATAACACTTCTTAATTCAATCTATCTATCGTGCAAGCTTCCACGTCATGTTAGTGGTAGGCCACCTACTAGTTATACTCAACATTGACTATTAAATACGTCTTTGTCATTTCACACAATGCTTCAACCTCTGGTATAAGTTTTCACATTATTATTTGTGTACCTCTTTATTGTTTCCTTTCTCCACAGAATGTGTTTCATCTTGTTGTTAAATGTCGTCTTGGTTGAATAGTAATTTTACCTCAATTAAATAGTAATTATATTGTAACAGTTCTCAGGACCGACTTTCTATTAACCTCGGCACTGAATTGTAAATGTATTCCTTTTCAGCAATCGCGAGGTTGTTGCGCAGCATGTGTTTACTTCTATACAAAAACACATGTGATACAGTAGTAGTTAATGCTTCGGCAGTATCGCCTTCTTCAGAACCGTTTTTACGCGTCTTCCACTGAGGAAGAATATATGATTGGAGTGGCATATGGTTTGACCTACTGTTATATTGTATGTGCTTTTGTATGGAAGCAAACGTATGATGTATAACAACCTCGTGATTGCTGAGAAAGAAAACGATGCATTAGCATCTATATTGTATCAACTGTTTGATGATGACATCACTTCATATTCGGTGAACAAGTGTTATTTTGCAATCGCAATTGTCGTTGTGTAGCATGTTAATTATGGAGCATTATTGCATTAATGTCGGTATGTCGGATAAATGTGTGGTCAAGTTTGTGGTCAGGAAGAAACATGAACATACAGTAAGAATTCTATGTGGACAAAACTTCAAGGCGAACAATCGAGCCGATTGCTGCCCTACTATTGAAGCAACATACGTACCAAGTATTTATTTTGCTTTTCGCATACATTGATCTTTAATGACGTTTTAGAAGTTTTCCAACTACCATCTTCTTCTTTCCAGCGATCAATGAACGCAATCGATGTGTTCTTCATTCTTCCCTTCTTTCCCTCCTCCTGACATCCTTCTGAGGTCGACTAGATTGTATTAGACTTCTACAGAAAATCAAAAACACTGGGTATATACATCACTAAACCTGACCGTTCATTCAGCTCTAATGACGTTTGGTAAAGTCAGCTGCATGGTGCATGTTCTAGGCATTGCTTAAAGCCGAACTCTTTGTTTTTTTTCTTATGCAGAAGCAGAATGGGCAGCGCAATGCCTTCATGACGTGCCATTCAGCACGAGCAGGACATTGTTTCGACCTAGAACCAGGCTTATTAAACCTACCATTGCTCCAGGCTTGGGAAATCGGTACCAGACTCGTGTGAGATCGACTGAGTCCTTTCAATAAATAAGTGATGACGTCTTCCTATATTGAGGTGGGACGCTTTAGCACGGATATCCCAAAATTTAGAATGGAAACGAATCTACTAGCAAACAACGTATTCGTGAAGGAGGCCACAAAACCGAAGATAGCAGCTGAACCCACAAATCCGAAAAATTTGACGCGTGACGGATTCTAGAAAAGGAATCGGATGAGATCTAGTGGTGAATCGTATAAACAAAAATATATGAGGTTTTGGAGGGTGAATGCTGCTAGAATCGATAGAGGAAAAATATAGGAGAGAGAGAGAGGCAAAGCACGGAACACGGTTCCTGTCGTGGATAGCACTTGATCACCTGTAAGCGTAACCGCGGGTTCGAGGCCCAACTGAGCTTCTGAGGTTTTCCTATATCTCAGGATCAACGTGGTTTTACTTTAATGATCTATAAGAAGGAATAGGCGGCAAATAAAAGATGAGGTGATAGTTGAGAAGACGAGGGAAAGACAAAACAAAGGACTCGTATGGTGTGGTGACGAACTCGCCAACCCCCGAAAAGTGTAGAAGCATGTTCGAACCTCACAGCAAACACCTACAGTCCAAAACTTTGATGGCATTGCTTGCATCGCTGATGGAGGAGCAGGAGCTCATTGCACTGGCGGATTTTTTTTATCCACCAATCAACCTCCTTCATAAATAATTCTGCGAATTCTACCTTTTCCTAGGCACAGAAACAAAACTTACAAGTCCACTGCAAATCGTTTGGAAATCCACTGGTAGTGATGCAGAACACTGCTGAACCACTCACTGCAGCTGAGCTCCTCATTAACATCTCCACGCAATTCTGCTGATTTGTTCGTATTCTTGTTGAGCAAACGCGAGGTGTTACTTTTATTCTTTATTCATGAAGAAGCTAACGTTTCGGCGGATTTCGCCTTCCTCAGAGCCTGGAAAGGTTAAGTTGGCAGCAATCTACCTGGCTAAACACCTCCATAGCCAAATAAAGAAAGTGCAAAATTAAGATTTTAATCAAATTGAACACAGAATAGCTTCTTTGCACACTCACCGCTTTCTATGAGTCTTTTATTGAATGTGGCACGTGGAGACCAACCGCACAGAGTTCACATGAAAGCGTAATGTGTCCCTACGATTAGAATAGCAGCTTTAAGTACTGGCCAATATCACGCGTGATAATGAGGCAATCTTCCCTGCGGTTCGTTTTCGGATTTCTGGAATTAATCCAGAACGCCTCGAGAGTTCTGAGCGCTTGTGTTCTCGATTCCTGCGCGAGGATCGTGACACGTAGTTCAAAGTCCTCCCCATTATATCTCTGGGTCCTATGCGTGCCTAGTGCGGTATTTGCTTTAGGTTGCCAACTAGGTGTTCTTTTGAGCGGACACAGAGTGGTCTACCTGTTTCGCCAATGCATTCGTCTCCACACGCCTTGCAGGAGACCTGACAAACTGTACTGTAGTCTATAGACGTGAGATCATCGCTAGATACTAACTTACAAGTTTTTATAAGCAATTACAAAACGGAAGATGTTGGTAAGACAACTTTTAGTTGAGAGATAACTGATGGTTTTAAACCAACAGCCCTTGCCATTTTGGTCCATTCGTGGTTCAATTTTTGGTATTTACCTTTAAACTCCTTCTCAAATGATGGGCGATAAAGTGGCGCATCTTTAAGATGCTTTTTCGTTATCTCAACATCTAACTGATGGGGAATTATGACAAACTCTCCACCCTTATCCCTAACGGATAGTCTTATGTTTTTCAACCTTATCAGCTCTCGTGCCTCTCACATGCTACGTTTTTGCACTGCAGTGAGGGCTGAGCTGTATCTTTTCGCGCGATAGTCATTAAGTACTTTGAAAGTTTCATTCGCAAACATCTGAAATTTAACACCAACTTTATTATTGGGTTACGTTGATTTACTTTTTCCAGATATCTCGATAGGAAGTAAAGCAAGTTGCACATCGTCCAGCACAACTCTAGCGTCTTCTTAGTTGCATCTCAAAAAATTCAATCTAGAACTCTTCTCATGGATATCATTCTGAGCACTTTATTCTGTGATAGTGATCGGTCTGTGTGCACTTCAGCACTTAATTGGATCTATTGGATGTGTGTGTGTGTGTGTGTGCATGTGTGTGTGTGTGTTTGTGTGTGTGGGTGTGTACTTGTGTGTAGAGTAGTGTAGTGTAGTACAGTGTAGTGTAGTGTAGCTTAGTATCGTGTCGTGTTGTGCCGTGCTTTAAAAACAATTTTCAAGCCCTCTATGGATGTTGTGAAATTTTTCCCATGTAGTTTAAAAGTCTATACATTTCTAATCCTCATAGCAAAGCACTGAGAAAGCTTTCAAATCGAACGGATAAGAGCGGTGTTCTGAATCCTTCAGCAAGGAGGGCCCTTCCTTTACGATAGGGCTCGCTTGGCGTCGATGCTGTGCTCCGTCGTCCATAAGATTTTTGGCCCAATTTTCGCAATGTCGAACATTGTAGCTACATGTGTTTAAATTGTTGAGCTTACACGAGGTTGATAACAAGGTTTATTCGCCTAACTTTTCGATGTCTTCGTTTTCATCAGAGCTGATGATCCAACTCGGGGTTCCACAGGTGTTCATCATTTAGGAAATTGTAGCTATATGTTAAAGGATAAAAGAAAGGACGAAGCTGTCGGCGTTGAACAATCATTAAGCGATGCGACATATTTTCGACTTCAATAAAGAATTGTCAGAGGTGATCGAATACATATCTGGCCCATACAATGACTCCCAATGGCTTACCGATGTACAGAGTCAGGAATGCTATCCTCTAGATTGGTCTAGTACCAATTTTCTAACATCGTATGGATGAAAGGCTTGGTGGTGCAGGATCAAACCCACGTCTATTGCAGGGTACCTTTGACCACAGCTCTAAACGCACATGTTATAGGATATTCTCAACATTATGATGACATTGTCGCTTTAGCCGCTCTTTACCCAGTCGATATTTGTAAAAGCGCGGCCTATCTACGATTTCTTCGCAATCACGTGTTCCTAACCTGTTGGACACTCCAGGTATCTGATTTACTAATACGTCAAGAGAGATCGCTGGAATCTTTTATTTGCTGCTTATTTCCATTTCATGGCAGGTCACTTGGGGAAATATAACCAAAAAGATGCTAACCACAATTGGCTTTTGAACCCACTTTTTAAAATGGTACTCTACTATAAAAAAAAATAGGAAGTAAATAAAATGTAAAATATTGTGGTTATAACTGCAGCTTCACCTCATCTGAGTTCAGCGTAGATTTGTGCTACCAGCATCGCTGCCGTCAAAAGGTATTTTCCAATATCACCATTTGAGTTTAAAAAAAACTAAGTACGATAAAGGTAAAGCAAGGGCCCCGGTTGGTGTATTCCATAGTAGACGAGCCCCGTGAAAAAGTAATCGCACGTTCGAAACCCAAATGAAGATTCGACTTTTGCTTATATCTAGCATCCGTGTTAAAGACTTCGTTGTTTCCCATAGTTGAGCATGAAACTTTCAGCCAATTCGAGCACCCTTCCGCTTACTGCCCTGCAGCATCCGTGAAATACAAAAAAGCTACCCCAAGTGCTCTCAAGATTTTTTTATTCTGCACGATGAAATTCTGATTTTCTGAGCCAATAAATCGACTTGTATCTTATTTTCTGCTGATTCTCAGAGGTTCAAAGGTAAGAAAAGAATGATTCACTCATATCTACTCTAGCAGGATGTGTGCTTTGTTAATTAAGGAAGATGCCGTGATTATCTTCTAATTCATTTATTTTTCCTACAGTATGCGCAATTTTCACCTTAACCGTAATCAGACTTCGAGTGAAAATAATATTTTGGGAAACTGCGCGCACACCTATAATATGGAAGTCTTTTCTCTAAGCTTCTTCAGTTTTCAGCTTCACAAGTGTCATAGTTATCGAAAAATCAACAACGGTTAGCAGCGGTTCGAAAAGCACGCGCCGTGGTCAGTGGGCGAACGTTTACCCCTCAAATTACGATTGTAGTTTCTATTCAATACTTTCACTTTTTTTCCGTTCTAGACTCAATACTTGCTTTTTATCTTCGAAATTTCAAAAGCATTTTCTATATGATGTCAATAGTGGATGACAAGTGAAATTTGTTTAACACGCACTCTCCCATCATCCGATCCAATTTGGCTACTGAAGCCACTGGTCCAATTTTGGCTAAAGAGACCAATTTGCGAAGTTTTTACTGTGCTGAGAAAATTATTCCACTTCAGACATCCCTCACAGCAATAGAATTACCAAAACAACAGAATGTCGAGTTTGTGTAGCGCTTCTTAGGATGATTGTTTCCAAATTTCTCGTGATGTTTCAAAATTTTTTTTCTACGCTGTAATTGATGACTGGTTCAATGGCTGATTGAATTAAACATGATTAAGTTCGTAGTGGGAAGTGCATGTATTTGTTCAAAGACATAACAGTCTTAGGACTCGTTTGAATCGGAACTAAAAATCAAACTGCAGATTCGAAACTTAGTAGTATCAGTGATGTTTTTGAAATTGTCTACCACATTTATCGAAGTTATCAGAGTCATTGCCCTATAATCACGAAAAATGTTTAAAAAATACGGGTATAGAAGCTGCCGTTTGAAAGTTTATTTCTCACTTTTTCTCACACAAATCTATTTTGATACCATCAATTTTACTCTTTACAATGAACGCCCTCGTCTATTGCTTCGTATTAAATTTTCTAGACAAGAGTTCAACATTGCGGCCTTCAACGATGTTAAATTGACGATCCCCACATTCGGCTTCGACCGACTTCTCATCGAGAATGACAATGACGAAATATTCGACTACAGCCACAGCTTAACTCGGTTCAATGCAGATATGGGCTCCCCAGATCAATTCCGCTCAGAGGTGATTGCTGACGGCAGAGAACGATAGGACTAGCTGAGAGACAGGCGAAACCAAGAACCCGCATGGTGTGGTGGTGAAGTGCGCTACACCCCGGTAAGGACAATAGCGCGTTCGTTCCCCACCTGCGGGCCGGAATTTTGCAAATATCTTAGCAATCTTGTGGTTCAATCTCGCTTAATGACGAAATTGTTCTCTTGGAGCGCAAGTTGCAGCCTTCGAACATTGTCAAAGAGCCTGACGAAACGAAAATGAGTGGGAGCAAGGTCATGGAAGTGTTGATAAAGTAATGGTGAGTAGTCTAACAATTTTGTACCTCGCAGCCTCTGAATGTTCAAGCACAGTTGTTCTGGTGTACATCCACAATTCCTGCTTCGGCGTAATAAAAAATATTAAGACAAGGGACCTGAGTTTCGTTAGCCATGCATAAAATGACGTTTGCGTTGAGTAGGCTGTTAACACAATATAGCGTGCGGTGAAAAGCCTCTGTGAACCGCTGAAGAGGTACGTATCCTTTTCGGAACACGTAGTCCGGTATGTGGTAATAATGCTTTCTTTCAAATGTATTGTTGAAGACGAACGGCTGAATTATAACAGTCGTTAAGACCAGTCCAACCATCACTAGAGAGAAGAATGGAAATCCACAGAATAAATGTCACCACGCTGGCGGACACCACTGTTCTACACATTGCAGGAAAATGGTGCACTTAAACACCTACTTGGAAAAAATACCAGTATTCCAGACTTTTTTAGTTGTAGTAGCTTATGAGGTTCGTGATATCTTTAAAAGATGGTATTTTCTCATCACCCTAAAATGAATAGCGGGGAAGAATGCCCAGTGTTCACACGTGATCTAACGCACTATCTTAGAGTCGACTTTTGAGGTGAGGTGATACACTCGCTAACCATATACGAATCTAAGCCTAGTCTTCGTCAGTGCAAAGGACATAAAAAACAGTGGGTTTTTCGAGAAGCTATTGATCAAGCGAATACCATTCAGATTTTCATTTCTCTGTTTTCGTTACTGAAGCTTTTGGCGTAGTAAATTGCGTAGCCATATACCTTTCCAGGTTCTGAAGGCGATACTGCTGAAACGTCAGCATTACAGGAATAAAGAGTAGAGTAACACCTCATGTTTGCATGACAGAGATATAGAGAATTATTCTAAATTATTCTTTCAATTACGTTTAGAAAGATAGGAAATAATAGGATAGGCTGGATCCGTCTAATCCAGAAATCATTACGCCTGCCTGTAATAGAATTGGAACGCTGTAGCTCCGCTATCCCAGAATTCAGTGCAGATTCCACTAGAATTGGACGTCGTTCATGAAGGAGAGCAGACTATGGAAGGGAACGACCGAACCCATAAATCCAAAGAATTCCATGGATAACGGATGTGAGGAAACGAAAAGAATGAAGGAAGCGCTGAGGTTCGCACAATAACCAATGTTGAGCCGTATAGAAAATACATAGAATTTTATTGGGGAACGCGAGTTAGATCGAATTAAAAGCAGGGTGATAAATCTACCGAAGAGACTGGTAACAGTTTATTGACTTATTCTTATTGAGTTATTTTAGTGACTGGTCCAAATTATTGAATTAGGTAGGACAAATTTGATAAAATGAAATGAAAAATCAAGGCCAATGCTTACTTCAAGTAAGCGTCTCTAACTCGCTCTAAGGAGTTTCTCTATCCATGAAGTTTACCACCTCTCTTTAAGCACTTAGGCACGAGACAAAGAGCATACTATATCTGTGTACATTCGCAAATTTAGCGTTAAGGAATCCACGCCATGTACCCTTTTTGTCAAAGCATAGCTTATTTTTTGTATAAATAACAAATATAACATGATATATAACCGTACCAAAATATGAGCAGTAAAGGATAGGGCACCTTGAAAAAAACGCGTGGTTGTTATTTCGCACTTAGCTTGCTGTATTACGCTGTTTGCATCAGCCATGAACAAGCAGGTATTGAGTTCACTGTATTTACGATTTTTTTACCCGTCAAACAGTTTTGGCCGCATACGGTGTTTCGAAATCTTTCTTTTATAGGCAACGAAGTAAAAATTAGCAAACTACGGTATTGACTGTTGAAGACCCAATTATAGTGGTGCAGTACACTGATCTATAACTCACCGCTGTTGAATTCATCATCATCGTCTTCGCCTTCATCTGCTAAAGCACTTTCTTCAGACCTTTAGATGGAAAGTATAGGAGGTTCTCTTCTACTCTTTATGCTCTTTTTATGCGTCAAATGAGCGGAAGCAATCCACGTGCATTCTCCTTGTTCCCGATTATAGGATAGGCTTCGAAGATAGCTGTGCATTACCACTAGACGCTGTTAGTGCCGGTTAAATGTCAGGAGACATCGTCTAAGCAATCTGTGGATGGGGCACAGCATTTTCAATGCGGTTGGGGTACCAATTCACGTTTTTGTTGGACAAAAAAAATCGTAAAGATGAGCGCGGAGACATGAATTCGTTCGGTGGTCAACGGCTTCGGGCTTGAGTGACCCGAATGTGGCCCATGCTCTTCTCCTTCTTCTGTCTAATTCCTCCTTCATGTTGTTCCTTATGTTCATTAAACGGCCAAGGTGCACGACAGAGTTTCTGTAGTCAAAAATCATCCTTCGTCTCATTTATGCGACGCGTAATCTATTTTCCTGCTCCGTTTAGTTTACTGGTCATCGTCTCTGCTTCGCTAGTACTCCCGAAAAGTTGACGACGTCATCCGCGAGACGAAAATTGATGGGAATTTTCCATCAATACACATATCCTTCTTGTATCAACAGAGTGATTCCGTTGCTCCACTGAACTGCGGTAGTAGAGCACTTTGGCAATATTGCGTTGTCTTGTTGAGCTCGTTTTCCCGTGGGTATGGTGAGTGGTCGAAGAAAAAGCTGTATAGTTGTGCTATACTTCCGATAACGGTTCACTAGGTTCGTTCATACGTGTGTGGGGAGGTGGGAGCCATTTCATGATCGACAAGCGTTGAGTAGGATTGCATTCGTTCCGTCTTTGTCGATGAAGGACAAAAGGCAGATTTATTTCTGGCAGACATTTATGACCCGTGACATGGTGTGGATGTGGGCCAAGAAAGTAAATCCCTATTGTAACACTGTTTGTTTTCCTAAATATGCTTTATCCAAGGTCTTCAATTTCCGCAAAAGTATAATCTTCGTGAACAGCTTGTAGAGTAAACTCAACAAGCATATTGCACGTTAATTACGAAGATCTTTTCGGTCAGTTTCTTAGGCAGGATGACCGTGAACGACGTTCTTCTCCGGTTTGGGGTGTTCTTTTTCTTATGGTAAGATGTCGTGTGGGTTTCGAGAAGCACATGTAATTTGTGATCACTAGCTCTAGAGAAATCGGCGGTGATATTATCGGATCGTGGATCTGTGACTCGCTTTATGCATTCTATCGGGGCTCGATCCTTAAAGCATTGAATCCTGGACGGTTTTCACCAGCAGGGACTTCGGGGTTCGAAACGGAGGTAGTGGGACGAAAAATATGTGCTTAGAACTGTTGCATTACCAATTCCATATCAAGTCGAGATATGGTGATAGTCCTATCATCGTTTATCAGGTCGGATACTGGATCACTATAGTCGCAAGGATTCCGATGCACTTCTTCGGACTGGATCGTTTTTGAGCTGCTTCCAATAACTGTTTCAGCCTAGACCGATGTAAATCCTCCCGCAAGGATCTTCTACGGATGAAATTTCTTATCAGCAGTGTTAAGTGCATTGCAGTAAGGTTAAGGACCAGTGTCCTCCTTTCGAGCAGCTCCTTAGGAATAGACTAATAAAAAAAAGGGGTATGCAAAATATTTCACATCAACGCGGTCTCTAACTCAACTAGAATGTTGAATTGATTGCCATGGATTTGAGCGCGCTCTAAGTTTTTTAACCGAAATCATTTTGCAACCACAACGTTGCTGAGATATTTGCAAAACTCTGGACCGCAGGTGTCTATGGTGGCCCATCAAGCTATATGTGGGTATCAAAATGCTAAACACAGTAAAAGAAAGTACGGAGAGCTGCTAAAATCTTAGGGTCAATGGAAGCTGCCTGCATCGCGAAGAACTAAGGTGAGGATCGGTACCTACAATTCACATACACTTGCATCCGAGTCCTCGATAGAAAACTTTATCATGCAAGCGATAAAAATAAAGCATGACGTCATCGGCCTGGTCGAGACGCGGCAACGCCACCCATTCAACGCAGTCTATGACACCGGAGAAGAACTGTTCCTAGGAACATGCGACGTTAGAGGAGTCGGTGGGTGGCGTCGGCTTTCTCCTGAACACGAGTTTATCTGTGAACATCATTTTCGATTCATTTGAACAACTAACAACCCGATTTACGATTAAAACTATGTGTATCATTACCGGTTTTGACATTCTTCGTCGTATACGCGCCGACATCAACCTATGACGAAGAAGAAGTCGAAGTGTTCTATATGGACTTGGAGAAGTTCTACAGAGAAGACCACACATTCTTCAAGGTCACTATTGGAGATTTCAACGCCAAGGCTGGACCAAGAAGAACGTTTGAAGAACGTCGTATTGGGACCCACGGATTGGAAGCGAGCGAATAGGGTGAGTGGCTCTCTGAGCTTATCATGACGACCAAGACCATCCATGGTAACTGGCAATTCCAAAAGCCACACCCTCAACGCTGGACGTGGGAGTCTCTCAATAGAGAGCACCATAACGAAATAGACCAACCAAATCATAGTAAATAGAAGGTTTTGTCTAAGCGATGTCGCTGTTGTCCCAAAATTCTATCTACGCGGGATCAGACCACCGTCTCCTTCGTGCAAGATTCTATTTCTCGCGGAAAGGAGAAAAAGCCGCTAAATTCCAAAAACCAAAGTCCCAGAACCACCGTAAACTGGGATTTATTCATTAGTCGGCTGTTGGGAAGATGCCATTGTCGATAACATCGACGAAGAATACGATCGGCTCATTCAACATCACGTTAGCGCCATGAAAGATCAGAGTTCGAAAGTCACCAACAGACGTCTGTCTCCAGAAACACTCAAGCTGATACGCCAAGGTGGAATCGCACGAGCTGCAGGCAACCGCGTACTAACGTCCGAACTTGCAAAAAAATGCAGACAAGCGATAAAAGAAGACCTTAGAGAGAGAAAAACAACAGTAATGGTCGAAGATGCAGAGGTTGGGAAAAGCATTGGCAAAGCTCAATGGAAAAAATCATTCAAGAATACTACTCAGATCTTTTCGATATCCACGTCCACCTTTCGTCATATGAAATAAAGAAGGATGGATATGCTGCGCCACCGATTCTCCCTCCCCAAATTCGAGATGCCATTTCGTTGGTGAAAAATCGAAGAGCCCCAGGTCCGAGCAGGATTAGACCTGAACACTTGAAGAACCTTTCGCCAGTCCTCATAAACACACTGGCTCGGCTCTTCGCCACATTACCTGTCTGAGATATCGGCAACTATCGCCCAATCTGCTTACTGTCTGTCGTCTACAAACTTTTCACTCGAGTCATCCTAAACAGGATTAACAGAACACTAGACGAAGAACAGCCATGTGAACAAGCAGGGTTTCGAAAAGGATTTAGTACGATGGGCCACATCCACACGACAAGAAGGCTCATTGAAGTATCGAGTATCGACAACAAGGATCACTGAAGAGTACAAAAGACCGCTCTGTCTCACTTTCATCGATTTACAGAAGGATTTTGATTCAGTTAAGATAGCAGTCATGGAAGCCCTTGCTAGTCAGGGATTTTCTACTTAGTACATAAAGATTCTTCGTGAGTTGTACAAAAATTTCACAACCAAGATATCATCATTCTACAACGATATTAACATTGACGTCAAAAGAGGACTTAGGCAAGGCGATACCATCTCACCGTAATTATTCACCGTCACACTCCAGAACGTCCTGCGAACATTGGAATGGGACAAAATAAGTGTGACAGTCGATGGTCGGCAATTAAACCGCTTCCGTTTTGCTGATGACATCCTCCTTATAACACCAAAACATTAGCCAAGCGGAACGAATGTTGGCCGACTTTGATAAAGCCTGTGGAAAGATTGGTCTTCGAGTAAATCTCACAAAACAAAAACGATGTTCATGAGGAACGGATTGGTTTCGTATGCCCCATTCACGCTCAACGGAACAAATTTCTCTGAATGCTCCAGTTATATCTATCTAGGTCGGGAAATCAATACGATGAACGACTTAGCTCCAGAGTTGAGCGAATGGAAACGAGCAACTTGGAGAGCTTCCAAGAGGAAGTAGTGAAGAAAACAAAGAATACCCGACACCGTGCCCACCTTTTCAACTCAACGGTACTTCCTGCGTTAACGTATGCGTCAGAAACCTGGTCGCTGCGTAAGCAGGATGAAAGGTCACTCAACGTTATCGAAGGCGCAGTCGAAAGAACGATACTGGGAGTATCCCATTCCACACAAATAAGGGATGAGATCCGAAGCTCCGATCTGCGTCAACGATCAAAAATCAAAGATGCGCTTGTGTACACCAAACAGTCGTAGATAAAGTGGGCCGGACACGTAATGCGTGTGAATGACAACCGATGGACAGGAGCCGTTGGTGATTGGATTCCTCGGGATGTCAAACGTACTGCAGGAAGACCACCGACCCGATGGTCAGAGTTCTTCACACCCTTTAAGAAAGATGCGATGCTCGACGAGTCCCTAGAGCGATCAGAATCCACTGGTCTACTCTTGCGCCCGAAAGAGAAAAATGGAAAATTTACTGGCACTCGATCGGTTCACTCGACGATTAAGGAGGCTACAGGTGATGCCAGCAGTGGAGCCACGCAGGATTCGTTGCTATCTTTGAACTAACATGTACAAAAGCTGATCCACCTAAGGAACCATAAGGAGGGGCGGTTGCGTGACAAACTGGGAGCACTCTAGCACGCTGTCTCGGGATTCTCTTATAAATCTTTTCCAAGAAGTAATGTAGCAATGAAATATTAGCTTTAGCACCGAAAAGGGTAATAGCGTGTTCGTTCCCCACCGCACACACCTGCGATCAGGAGTTTTGCAAATATCTCAGCATCATTGAAGTTATATTTCGCAACATACGCTGCCATTAAAAAGAGTGGACAGTAAATAATAAGTTAAAACTAGCCTCACTGGAAGTCACGAAAAAGCGGCTCTGAAGAAGGCGATACTGCCGAAACATCAGCTAGCGTTGTATTGTATTGTGTTTTTATGGAAGTAAATGTATACTGTTTAAAAACCTCGCGATTGTTGAACAAGAAAACGACACATTCATATTCCAATGCCGAGGTTAAGAGAAAGTCGATCCTGGGAACTAGCCTTAGCATTCGTTAGAATTAGCCATTTCGATTACAATATCGCGCGGTCACCAAAATCAAGTTAAAACATCAGGTCCATGGCACAAAAGCAATTTTTAGTCCTTAACCTACAACACTAAAACAGTCACTTCTCACATCTCACACCAATTCTTACACTTTTCTAGGGGTAACGAATCACATCATTTTGCACCTTATTTATAAATTCTAGCGGAAAAATGTCCCTATATTAGAGTTAAAAACAATAGAAAAGCGAAAAAAAGCTCACGAGATCCGAATTATTATGCCCCTTAGCTGGTTAAAAAAATCACAAGGGAAAAATGGAAGATTTACTCGAAAAGTCGCCGATATTGAAAGCTATCACAACTAAAACACCCTTTAAATTATTCGTTCAGCCGTGATGTTATGGGAACACCACTATAACTAGTGGTAACCTTAAAATAAAGTTTTCTACCATAAACCAAAATTTTTGGTTTTCTTGTGTGGTAGTAGATCTTTTCGGAACTAGTATCGCCTTCAATCCTGTTAATCACTTAGCAAGCAGAAGTCATGTTTCCGTCCATTCCAAATTGACAAAGTCCAGAGTTACCTTGAGGTCCTCATCCCTCTTGGGATACGAAGAGCACCATGTTTTCCAGTTAGGGTATTCATGAAGAAATTCACTCACCAAGTTGGTGTTATATTTTAATTGAAGGACGAAATAAACTACGTGAAGGTTATATGGATTTAATAAAGCAATTCTGCGTAGCTACAAATACCCTGTAACATCTTTCATATTTTCCCTGACCGAATATCATTTAAGCTCCACATTACTGATCAATATCATACTTTATTTGCAAGCTTACACGAAGTTTTACAAAGCTTTACTGTGGCTAACGTTTTGGCGCCACTGGCATCGTTAGAGTCAGAATTATTTATACTCAGGATCTACAACAGTTGTTGCTTTTGATTTTTTTGTAGTCGCAATGAATCAATTTGTGTGGAGTCCTAACACCACACGAACAATAATACAACCTCATCCGGCACTGTGCTTTTATACAGGACGGTGTCTGGTTGAATCTCCGTCTGAAAGTATTTATTTCCATGGAGATAACCTATTCTGTACCATTTGCAATTATACAAGCCAGCATAAAACGAAAGGGCGTATGTGGAGCAGTGGTCGGAGGCGCCCTGCAACACACTCGTGGAATCGAACCTCGCGCCCATGGCCCACCAGGCCTTCCATCCCTCCGGGGTCAGCAAATTGCGACCACACTTGTCTGGGAGTATAACAGCACTGGCTCGATACATCGGTAGGCCACTGTGAGTCATTGTAAAGACCAGATATGCGTTCAATCACCTCCAGACGATGCTTAATGAAGTCGAATGCATGGCGTAACCCTCAGGGAATGATCGACGTCGAGAGATTTATCCTTTTTTTATCCATAAGACGAAAGTATACTTATTTATGTGGATACTTGGATGGCCCGTCATCGCTGGTTGTGCGAGCCCCAGCACAATTCCCATTCTTTGGGTGCTTTGCTGATTTGCCCATTGTGGTTCCCTGGAATCGTGAGGTAAGCCTAGCCAAGGTCTGCCCCAGGTCGTCACCACCACAGGCAGTTGCCGCCTTTGTGGGTCTGAGGGAGATTTACCACGATGCGAACGAGGACAATGGTGGATCCTGGTATTGGTTTACTCATAGCTGGGCATCCTGATGGAAACGCCGGACTTCTTCTCAGCTTAGGAAGCGCTGCTGAGAGGATGAATTCCCCGCTGTACCTCGCAGCTCGATACCCAGGAGCACCTCCCAGATAGGACTAGGCGTTAAACCGTTGGGAAGAAGAGACAATATTGTTAAAAAACAATCTTTCGTGAAAAAATAGGTAATATCCAAAGTAGGTCAAGGTTACGTCATTCGTACGTTGCTCTAATCAAATGACTCGATCCAATGCGACTACAAAGATTCAGATATGGTAAGAAATAATTGAGAACATTCGAATTATTCGCGACTTGAAGAACGCAGTTACGCCGAAACATTAACCAAAATAATGTTCCATACCAACCTTGCGAACAGCCATCAATAAAGCAAAATCTTCAATAACAACAATTTTTGTTCATAAGATCAAAGACACATGAGATCTAAGGTTAGCTAAGACCGAAGTAATTTTCGTAAACTTGTGAAACCCGCGCTTTACGATCTCATCGTGGCCAGGGGAGTTCTAATGACGCTGGAGCGCGAAAATGATTGCAGTTTCTTGTGAACGCACTGCCAAACCAGTTTTTATGTAGCTCTCGAATTCTAGTTTGTTTGTCAGGTGACGTGCTAGACGTTCCGAGGATATCATGTTAGTTTTCGTGAAGTTAAAACAGTTATAGTCGTTTAATTTCTTTGTCGTATAGATATAGTCAACAGTTGATATCGTTTTTTTCTACGGTCGATAACTAACTAGGTTGCTCAGCACTTTTTCTTTCGTATAATGTAAATCTACGCTTTTTTTCCGAATGGCATCGAGAGATTGCATAGCTGAAGATGCGACTGAACTTATTGGTAACACACCTATGGTTTATCTGAGAAAAATTGGCCGAGGATTAGCAGGTATCATTGGTAAGTTCGTCATTTGTGATCTGTTCAGTACCGATTTTGTCAGTGGTTTATTATCGCTTCTTTAGCTGCCAAGGTTGAATATTTAAACCCCGCATGCTCCGTGAAAGATCGGATTGGGTTAGCCATGATCAGAAGTGCAGAAGATGCTGGAAAGGTTACATTAAAGTGTATTTGAATAGCTAGTTCAAATATACTTTAAGTTCAGACTTATTTTATCCTCATTCTGTTTAGAACTTAGGTAAATCTCGTTATAGGCTAAATTTTAGATTCGTCCAGGTCTCACTACGTTGATAGAACCTACATCCGGCAACACGGGAATCGCACTTGGATCAGTAGCTGCTGCTCGAGGATATCGTCTTATCATTACTATGCCAGCAAGTATGAGCATCGAAAGAGTAAGTTTTCACATTCTTAATTATACTGTTGGTTCTTAAATATGTTTTTGTGATATGTCATGAAGTGACCCTCCCAGTGGTTTACCGCCTCATCGTGGCTGGGTGTTCCTGGGTGTCAGGCTGCGATGTGCAACAGGGTACTCATCCCCGGCAGCATCTCCCAGGCTGTGTGCAACGTTTCCATTAGGAAGCTTAGCTAGCAATAAAGCAATACCAGGATCCACCACCCTCCTGGTATCAAACCAGTGGCATGGTGGCAAATCTCCCTCTGTTCCACAATGGCGGCGACTGCCTGGTGTGATGACGTGCTGGAGCAGATTTTGACCAGGCTGACCTCGGGTCTTCAGGGAACCACAATAGCTAAACCAACAGAGCTCCAAAAAAAAAATGGAGATTATGCTGGGGCCCGCACAATCAGTGAGGACGGGCCATACAAGTATCCAAGTATCAAGTGTCATGAAGTAAGAACTAAATGACCCTCACGTTGCGTAATATGTGGAGGCGGGTGTGGGGGAGGAGGAGAGGTAGGGCGTACTATTCATGTTGGGGTCACTGTGAACGGCTGAGTTTAAGCATCGTCCCGAATGTGGTAAATAAACGAGATTGAGATAGAACCTACTAGGTTCTGTTAGAGGATTACAGTATTACAACTTTCTTCACGTTTTGTTGTTGTGGTTAGCCCTGACTTGCTCTAAATGCGAAGTGCTATTTCTATACACGAAGCTTGAACATTCTCAAAACATCCTAATCAATATTCTACCTCCACATATTCTGCATTCAGAAGAATCTGTTCATTTCCTAACATTTCAATTGAAAGCCAGAATTGCTATATGCGAAAGTGATTCTCTTGGTTCAAGTATTCGATTTATGTGGGTCGACACTTTCAATTCTACATTTTTTGGAACTAAAACCCTGTTATCTTTTTATTTGCTGCCTACTATAATTTTTCACGGCAGGGTATGATGTGAAATACAATCACAATGATACTGAGATATTCGCAAAACTTTGACCCGAGGCCAGAACCAACTACGATTACCCTTTCTGTGAGCCTCCGGGAAGGGTAATCGTTGTTCGATCTGTCGTGGAGTCCACGTTTTGTGAATATCTCAGCATCATTGTGACTGAAAACTATTTTTAGTATGTGGCGAACTTCAATGCACTTTTAAGCGATTAGTTATGAGGTGATATCCAATTCTTTTCCTAATTCCTTGGTATTGGAGTGATAAGAAACAATTTGGTGTCCTTTGTCATGTTTTAGTTTCCGTGGTCTTTGTATATGTGTCCTAATTTGTTTCTAAGTCTATTAAACTAAAAGAGCTTTAAATGTTTTTAGCGTACATTACTGAGAGCATACGGTGCGGAGCTCGTTTTGACTGATCCTGCTTTGGGGATGAAAGGAGCGATCGAACGCGCTAAAGAATTACATAAAAATATACCGAATAGTTACATTCTGGCTCAGGTTGGTGCTAAAAGCAGGTAGCTAGTGTTATATATATTTATTGAAAACAGTGATGTCTGTTGAAGGCTTTTTTATGTCGAAAACAGGCCGCTTGTGTAAAGGCTTGTTTTAGTTCGATAATCCTGCCAATCCACAAGTGCATTACGCAACAACTGGTCCTGAAATATGGAAACAAACGCGAGGAAAAGTTTGTCCTGCCGTTGAACTTAATTGTCTCAACATTTTTTACCGGTGATTTTACGAAGGCAAATTATTATTTGTCAACAACAGGTGGACGTATGTGTTTTCGGTGTCGGAACAGGAGGCTCAATTACAGGTGTAGGTCAGTACCTGAAGGAACGCAAGCCAAGCGTTAAGGTATATGCGTCAGACACCGAAATGCATTTTTTGGTGTATATTTTTGAAATCTAAGTTTATTTAAAGTTTTTGAAGATGTTTGCCGTTGAACCGGTGGAGAGTGCAGTTCTCAGTGGTAATCCGCCTGGCGCGCACCGGATCCAAGGTCTGTATAATTTTTATTTTTTCATATGGCTTTTAGGGAAAATGTAGAGTTTTTCTCTGTCTAGTCATAGTGGGTTGTTTTAACATGATCACAATTTTAACTTATTATTTACTGCCTACTCTTTTTAGCGGCAAGGTATACATTGTGAAATATAACTTCAATGATGCTGAGATATTTGCAAACTGCGGACCGCAGGTGTATGCGGTGGGGAACGAACGCGCTATTGTCCTTTCCGGGGAGTAGCGCGTTCACCACCACACCACGCTGGTCCTTCGTTTTGCTTGTGTCTCAGCTAGTTCTATCGATCTTTTGCCATCAGCAATCACCTGTCAGCAGATTGATCTGGGGGGCCCAAATCGGCAACGAACCCAGTTAAGCTGTGGCCGCAGTTACAATCACAGGCGAAACGAATGAGCGAATGAGCATCGTTGAAGTTATATGTTTTAGCATAGTTTTAATGACCTTCGAATTCAGTTATATCTCTAGGGATCTATTAAAGCATTAACTCAATTCTTTATAAGAACTCTAGCTTTAGGAATTGGAGCTGGCTTCACTCCTTCTGTTCTTGACACGTCAATATATGATGGCATTGTTACCGTACATTCAGACGAAGCTATGATAATGGCTAAAAGAATGGCACTCGAAGAAGGTCTTCTATGTGGTAAATAGTTATTATATCAGTAAATCATTTGAATTGACTGACGGTTGACGAGATATGAGCGCTGGCCATCTAAGTATCTAACCAGTGACTCTTTGAAGTCCTGTTTCTGACCTGCAAACCATAACCATATGTCGTCAATTTTTGTTTACTGACTACTATTTTTTTATGGCAGGTTAATATAAGGAATATAACCACGATCGAGGGACTCACACGGTGTGGTAGTGAACGCGTTAGCCTCCGAAAAGGGTAGTACCTTGTTTGGTCGCCACCGCAGACACCAGCGATCCGGAGTTTTGCAAGTGTCTCAGCGTCACTGTGGCTATATTTCGTAACCATATGCTCAGATTTTGAATTTTATATATTATACTTCTCCCAATAATTAATTTCCTTGTTATGGCTGGGGATACGTACAGAAGTGGTCCATGGTCCAATAGGGTCACCCAATCCGACAAGTATTTCGATGTTTCTATCCGGAAGCACACCTAAGATTAATTTCGTGTGGGGAATTCCGATCTTTAGGGGTCAATTAATGCGCATAGTGGCTACTGGGAAACGAGGTTAACAAATGCTAGCCGAATAAGTATTCTTACAAGCCTCATTTAGTAATGGAAGAGATTAATGGTTATTCTTGCTAAAGTTTTACGAAGGTAGGTTTGAAAAACTATTTGAGAACGCTTTGCTTGTTTAGGTATATCATCTGGTGCCAATGTTCATGCTGCCTGTAAGGTTGCTTCACGTCCAGAAATGTCTGGGAAGTTAATTGTCACACTGTTACCAAGTTTTGGTGAGCGCTACCTGTAAGTATTTTATTCTAGTTAAGAATTAGCTTATGATAACAGTTTTTCCAAGTTTTTTCTAATGCTTTTTAGTTCTACCCCCTTGTATATGGATATTCGTGACGAAGCGATAGGCATGAATGTGAGTGCACTTGAAAAAGATTTAAGCCGAATCAACCTTCCTCAGTTTCCTGTCGACGACTGCTATGTAGATGATCACTAGACAGTGTAACTGTTTACTGTGATACGCCCTCAAGTTTTCTTCCCCATTTTGACAAATTCCCCACAGCGTAATACACTAACACTTTTTCCAATAGTTGTAAGGGCATAATTGTAAGTTTCTGTAATAGAACTCATACTTCCAATCCCCTAATAAGTTTTTTAGACTGGATTTAGAGAGAATAAACACCTATAAAATCTAGTATTGATTTGTTATGAAAGCGAAGAAACCTGGCGGAAAGGGCAGTCGCTCAATCTTTTAACGAAGGTCAGTGACTCAGAACTTCTTCATTGGTCCCATGTTTCGCCCTTCTTTATGAATTGCAGTGTGAACCTAAGAGTGTTTAGAAATTTTTCATTAATCGGAAAACTGATGTGGTGTGTTTGTCCTAAAAATAATTTCAGCGTCTATGAAAAATTAGATAAATTAAGCGTCTATGTTGAAACCATGTAGTAAATTTGTTCAAAGATATATTCTTCGACATATGTTGTTCTTTGGCCTTGGACCTATAACTTTCACAGAATAAAGACAACATTATAGTTTTATGTCCATCTCCTTATATGTACGAAAAACCTCTAAATGTCAAAGGATGCAAATAATGTTAAATTTATTATGCAGTAAAGACTTCATCATTCGCAAAGCACATAATTGAAAGGCGGAAGCGAAACTGTTAAAGAATGTGTTGAAGGGGTTGTTATCACAATTCCGTCAGTCATTATTATGATCCACATGGTGCAGGTGTCTTAGTTTGTGAAATAGATCACTCTACTTCTTTGTTCCTAGACTTTTAAAAAATGCATTCCATTAAATGAGTTTGATGGACTGTTTTCGCTAAGATGATAAATAGCTCACCATTCCGGATTTGTAGGAGGATATGATTTCGAATTCGTAGGAATGTGTATGAATCTTCTATAGAAAGTGGAGGTTTCTTGATTGAAGATCTAATTTTTTTTTGCCAGGTTTAATCGGACATCACTCATTTGAAAGGGATCTTGGGTTTGTTAGTCAAGCGGCTACGTTGTCTTGCAACTCAGGGCGGTCAATAGACTTGTTATGGGGGTGGAACTAAATGTGTACATGCCTTAACGTTATCATCTTTAAAGGTAGACAAGCTACGCATTGTTACACTTGCTCCCAAATGATAAAACAGGGCTGGCTACCGTCTTGCTATGCGCGCATAACAGAAAGGAGATTAAAGACCAAAAAATATGCTACATTTCTACATATACATCTACAGTTACAGTTAGCCGTCGACCAATAACTGCTGCGGCTGCACAAATGGTGCGTGTCCCTTCATGAAAGATAACTGAGATGAACCATTCACTAACGTTATTTGCACTGAAGATGACGATTCAGAAATCACCACGATATTAAGTATTAGTGATATCAGCGACTATAGAGAATCAGGAATACCAATACATCGGTAGGCCATCGTGAGTTATTGTAAAGAACAGATGTGCATTCAATCATATCCAACGATGCTTAATGAAGTCGAATGCATAGCACATCCCTCAGGGATTGGTCAACGCCTAGAGCTCTTTTTTTTATTTATTTTACAATCTACAATTTCTACAATCAACACATTTGCAATATTACAATTAGTAATTAGTAATAAAGCAACGAACTAGTAAAAGGATAAAAAGGGATAATTTGCTACTGCTACGCTACTATAATTTGCTACGCTACCTGACAAAATCCTTTAATGTGATGGAAGCAAAACGATCAAAAAAAAGTAGTACAAATGTGAAGGTACCCTTTATGTTTCTTTCGCTGTACTCATGTTCTACTAATATCCTTCTCTTTCATCCATATGCGCATCTTTTGTAAAATCGTACTCATTTCACCTCATCTAAGAAATGAATCGTCTTGATAAAGAGAAATAAACAGTTCAGCACATGTATCATTGTACTACAAAAAACAAGCCATGTGGTACTTAAACTGACCGTGCTTCAAAATATTATGTACGACAGCATAGAAGAAAGAAAAATTTGGAAGAGTTTTATTTCTAGTCGTTTGCCTTTCTTTCCATAAGTTTCTCATAGTTCGTCCAATCATATTTACACTTGTACGGCATAAACCTAAATAAAGTTCCATAAATGCACACCGATAAGGCAACAGCTTGCAAAAACTTAAATAAAAACACAAACACTAGGAATTTAAAGACATGGGATAAACAGCGCGTGCCTATCTGGGATACCCTTCTGCCGTAATGAAGCGAGCTCTTTCCAGCGTTCAAAATCGTATCGCGCATCACGTACACATAGGATAACAGAACATGGTATTGTCATCATGCTTAAGATGCTGAAATAAATAACAACAGCCATAGCAAATGATACTTATAAGTTCAATAGGTTAATTTTTGAGCCAATACAATATTTTAAGAAAGTGGCTCATAGAAAATAATGCACCCAACACATAATTTTCTTACGAGAAATAGTGTAATACTAATGTACCACACGTACATAATAAAATATTCATCAAATCAAATCAATCATTACATAGAAAATAGATCTACAGACATCCCTATAGAGAGAAAGGAGAAACGAAGGACCCGCGTGGTGTGGTAGAGAACGCGCTACTCCCCGGAGAGGATAGCAGCGAGTTCCTTCCCAACGGTACGGAGTTTTGCAAATATCTCAGCATCAATATAGTTATATCTCACATAATATTATAGCCATTAAAAAAGAATAGGTGGTGAATAAAAAAGTGACTACATTGTAATTTATACCACAGGCTCAGTTTAATTGGGCCCAATTCTCATTTGGGTCCCCACTGAAAGCGCTTATAGGTCAATAACAGGGCTGAAAGACAGGCGAAACAAAGGACTCCCATGACGTGGTGGTGAACATATTAGCACGCAGAAAGGGCAACAGAGTTTTCGATGCCCATCGCAGACACTAGCGGTCGGGAGTTTTGCAAATATCTCAGCATCTTAACCTTTTTATTTACTGCCTATTCTTTCTAACGGCAGAGTATTTTACGAAATATAACTACTATAATGTTGAGATATTCGCAAAACTCCGGACCGCAGGTGTCTGCGGTGGGGAACGAACGCGCTATTGTCCTTTCCGGGTAACGCGTTCACCACCACACCATGCGGGTCCTTCGTTTCGCCTGTGCTTCAGCTAGTTCTATCGATCTTTTGCCATCAGCAATCACCCAATCACATAGTAGTTATATTTCGCAAAATACCCTATCGTTAAAAGAATAGGCAGTAAATAAAAAGGTTTAGATTGTGATTATAACTATAACCTCTGCTTAACTGGGTTCAGTGCCGATTTGGGCGCTCCAGATCAATCCTGTTGACGGGTGATTGCTGATGGAAAAAGATCGATAGAACTAGCTGAGAGACAGGCGAAACGAAGGACCCGCATGGTGTGGTGGTGAACGCGTTACTCCCCGGAAAGGACAATAGCGCGTTCGTTCCCACCGCATACACCTGCGGTCCGCAGTTTGCAAATATTTCAGCATTATAGTAGTTACATCTCAGCATCATTATGGTTATGCCTACAGAAATGGTAAATTTGAGCATATCTATCGAAACCTCTTAGAAACCTCAAACATTGAGTTCTACAGTAACCCAATAATCACTTTGGATAAAGCGGCGGTAATAGATGTCGAACTGCAATATAGAATAGAGAATTTACCCAGTATTTAACATCTAGGAAATAGCTCCCTTAATCCCTGCAAAATAATGCCTGTCCATCGAAACAAATCTTCCTTCTCTCGGTCACAAGGGTCACAACTTATCACCACGATTGGGAACCACTCCACCTTCGATTTAAAAAGAAAAACGTTGGGCGAACACGACATTATCTAGAGAAAATTGCTATGTACCTCCCACGACTCATTACACCACTAGGGAAAACGCTATTTAAATAAATAACCAAGGATTTTAGGACATCTAGAAAACCACAGATTGCTTCTTCAATCCAAATTTAACATCATCAATCATGTTTAGGGATGAGGCCCAAAAAGTTGCTGGGTCAACAATTATCCAAAACGCAGTAAAGACCAATGACCAAAAGTCACTAACAACCAATAACGAAAAAAAAACAGTAATCTTTCAGAATCACTCACTATGAAAGCCTCGCGCGACCAGTAAGACCATATAAGAACATGTTAGAGATTATGAAGTTTGTGGCAATCGAGACGGATGTAACGAAAAAACCTGGATCAGGGTTCTTGAATATCTGAAGTGGTAGTCGTATCATCACAATATGATGTAATAAAGATAAGTTTGATCCACTAAAATCTAAAAATCATCCAGTTTTTTCAAATAAGCACCATGCACCCTTGGTTAAGTCTGCACCTTTCTAACACAACGTTGTTGTTCACGAGTGCAAAGGTAGACACTTCACTACTCTCACTGAGTTTTGAAATAGAGCTCAAGATATGAAAACGACTGTAAAAGAACTAATCCTGACACATTCACTTTAATACTAATAAATTCATGAAGCCTCCCAAAGGCCTCACTCTCATCGTAGCTGGGAGGTGTTCCTGGGTGTAAGGCTGCGATATACAGAGGGAGATTCATCACTCCGGCAGGGTGTCCCAAGCTGAGGAGTCCGGCGTTCCCATAATCAGGCCATCAGGAAGCCCACCTAAGAATAAACTAAAACCAGGACCCACCACCGACATGGTATCAAACAAGTCGCATTGTGGCAAATCTCGCTCTGATTCACAAAGGCTGCGACCGCTTGTGGTGATAACGACGTGGAGCACACTTTGGCCTGGTTGTCATCTCGACTCCAGGGAACCACAATGGCTTAACTAGCAAATTTCCGGAAAAAGAAAAATATGCTGGAGTCCACACAATCAGTGAAGGCGGGCCATCCAAATATCCGTGTAAGTTCATTAAATCTCTACTACAGCAATGATGATGCTCCAATACATCATTTTTAACTACGAAAAACCACTGTATAACCTTACAAAATCGGCAAACATTGTCAGCGTGGACGACATACTATAACCGAGAGCTAAGAACTTGTCACCGGATGCGTTTGCCACGGACACCAAAAGATACACAAGGCAGAAATAGGAGAAGCGTACCCAAAATCCTGTTGATTTCAAAGGAGGATTCTCGTCATCTTCATTCGGCATTCTAACACCTTTGTAGTATACTGTAACATAGTTAACGTGTTTCACAGGTGTTATGAAAGGAGCTATGATGATGATCTGAACCGAATCGACTATACATTCTGGCAGGAGGAACACTTTATGCAACAAATCAAATGCAACCGAAGTAGTAACTGAAAATACTAGCTGGTTCACTGGATTTCCTGCCAAATGGTAATATATGCAGGCAATCTAATACAAAAGCAATATTGTAGCAGTTCCATAGATGAGCATAAATAATTGCGTTGCTGCTATATGGTGATGGAAGTAACGAACGTTGAATGAGAACACTCAGCAGCACTTTCGGAAGCACCTAAGCCTAGAAGTAGAACTGAGAAATAGCTCTATGCCATATGATACACCATTCGAACTACGCTAAGAATTCAAGAGACATACTACCATTATCCTAGATGTTAAATTTATAATAGTTAACCAATAAAATTGTCGGAAAATGCACATACAAGTCTCGAATCTTACAGAATTGAAAAACAAGCGACGTTAAGCATTTCCATGCGCAAAAATCCTATGGGGAGTTAATGTAGTTAGGCCGGATTCGAGAAGTATTGTGTACAACTAAATGGTGAGCAACAGTTATGAGACGTCAAGGCAAATTTTGAAGGGCGACTCCTACCAGTGAGAATATGAATACAATTGCATCAAATTCTTCAAACAAGTAATGAGAAATCAAAATTTGTAAAAAGTTGCTGATCTGCTTCTGTAATCACATGTTTGCCTTTTGCAGATGAAAAACGTGGCTTCTCTTTCGTGAATTCCTCGTCAAAATTCGATACATCCTCCGGATTTCTCTACAATGAAGATAAAGTAGTATTTCCGATGACAAGGTTAACAACAATAATACCGTACCAAGGTACAAGGCTCTACAGAATTTCCCATTATTCATTCAATAGATGAGAAATAAGCAATAGTAACCAATGAATAAGAAACCTGGTTACTAACGAGAACACAGAGCTCATCCAAGTAACTACAAACTATAAAGAGCTTTCGTATACCGCTTTGGGGAATCAATCTTATACTAGACATTTTCATCAAAACATTAATTAGCATCTCTACTTACGACACGAAGGAAATTTTTTGTTTTTTTTTTTTCTTGAAAACAACTAAGAACTAGAAACATACGACTTGAGGGATGAACTTCGGAGGAATTTCCTTACGAAGTAGGCGATCCCACTGCCAATTTATATGCTGAAATGTATGTATCGTAGTTCATAATGTACAATAAAACCTAGCAGAATGAATGAAATCTAACTGTAAACAGATAAGAGTTAATTATACAAGCACTGAAATAGAACAGAAATTCAGACTCACTTTGAAGAATCGTTGCATCTTCACCTCCTCGGCATCTTTCGCTCCACTGCCAAGTCTCTTCTCAGGATTCTTTCTCATGAGCTAGAAACTAGTAACTGCAGAAGAACCAAAAGATAAAAGAGAAAAAATACAAGAAAAATGCAAATAAATCCGTATAATGCACTTATTTAAAAAATCCGAAAAGAAAGCAATGTGAAACAAAGAGAAGAAAAAGCAGTGAAACCAACATACTCGACGCATAATCGAAATGCTTTCGATGGAAAGAAATCTTGGATAGCGCACTTCATCATTCACAATGCTGTCAAAAATCTCTTCTTCGTCATCACCGCTGAATGGTGGTTCTCCTACCTGCAACATCTGCTGTATTAATAACACTAGGAGCTAACCAAAGCGAACACAAACGGAAAACAAAAAAGTCATTCTAACCAGCATTTCAAAAATCAGTACACCCAGACCCCACCAATCGATCGCTCGCGTATAGGACGATTCGGTTAGAACCTCAGCTGGAAAACATCTTCGATAAGTTCTAACCTTTTGCGCAAGAAAAGAATATCGCCTAAACTCAAAACTATATTCTTTCTAAATTAAAAGTACAAAAAAAAACTGACGTGCAAGGAACTCCGGTGTGCCGCAGAAAGTGCTAGTTTTATCAGTAGGCCCCATTCCCTCCTTACACAACCCGAAATCTGCCAGCTTCACGAAACCGTCTTTGTCTAACAGAAGATTGTCCAACTTCAGATCTCTGAAAAATTAAGTCCTAACATTATGAAAAATAAAATCGTATCAGCAAGCTTCAACATGACATTTCTGCCCAACTTCTAAGACAGAAACAGTGTTAACAGCACCTGTAAATAATATTGTTCTTATGAAGGAATTCTAATCCCAGAAGAACACATGCTGCATTAAAACAACTCCTTTCTTCACTGAATATGTCGTCGTGGATGTGCCGCATCAAATCGCCTCCCATACTAAATTTTGCCAAATTTTACGAAATAGTGAAGCGAACGAAAAGACGAGGAATGAAAGATAACCTATATTCCATGACAAAGAACACATGTTCCTCCGTTTGGAAACAACCGAATAAATTAACCAGGAAAGGATGGCGAGCTCGAGAGGCAACCTCAAACGAAAGTTCAAAAATTGACAAAAAAAAAACTTGTAAGGATTAAGTATTGCACACTTGGTACATCATGGTCATAAAATGAACAGTAAATGTATTTGTTTCAGCTACTTTCGAAAACTGAGGTAAACCATCGCTAAAACTTACTATCTAATTATGAATCATTATGGATAGAATATCAAGATTGGAAAGAAATGACAAGCAAAGGCATTATAACAGAAGCGACATAACAAGCCCACGTATTGTGATAGGAGTACCGATTACAGCAGGACACTCTTTTAGGTAGAAGACATTTACTTTTTTCTTACGGTCTCAATTTTTTGGAGTAAGCAAAAGGGAAAAAAGATCATAAATTTAACTACGTACCTCGAAGATCCGTTTTTCAACCATGAGGGACTCTACTTCGTCCCTTCCAAGAATATCTCCTTTCTTGAGTATTTTCAAAGCATAATACGTCATGCTCGGTTTATACTGAGCCAAAATCACCTGACGATTGGAACAATATGAAACAGTAGCTAAAGCAAACAACGAAACTAACTGTAAAGCTGCAAAAAAAGTAGTCACCTTTCCAAAGTGGCCTCGCCCAAGAACACTAACCATTCGGAACATATTGATAGATAAACTAGTCCCGCTGGACAAGACGGGTGCAGCAGGAGGTGGTTGCTTAGGAGCTTTCAAAGGCTAGAATGTATACAGATTCTCTTAACGGCTAACATAATAGCCGAAGGAAATAAGTAGAAATCATGGCACTTTAACATTAAACGGCCGATTCCAGAGTTCAAAACCACTTTAATTCAATTAACCTACCTAGTTTCACGAAAAAAAAAATACGAGAACAGTGAAAATCAAACATCGTAACATTTGAGATAAGAAGTAGAGTAAGAGTAAAAAAGATACATTAGTAAGAGCGACGGGTATAACACCAAAGATTTAAAACAACTCTACGAAATAACCTTCATGGTGGTATTTGATGTGATGCCGAACAGAAGATAAGACTAACGCAAATCATAAGCCAACCTGAACTAATTCACTGACAGAGCTGGATTCACGAGATGGACTCTAACCTTCTGCTTCTCCAGATTAATACATAAGAAACAAAATTCACACATGCTACTGTACTGTACAGTAAGTTACTCGTGGAGAATCGTTTTCGAAAACACCACCACCACCACATGTCCATTTATCGTCGAGTGCCTCGAAAGGGCGCCACTAAATCTTTCATTTTTCTCTGTCGCATTCAAGAACAACCGAAGTGGGTTCCGTTCGATTTAGGGACTCCTAGACCATCACACCTTTCTTCTAGGATTTTCGTGAAGAACTCTGATCATCGAGTCGGTGGTCTTCCTGCACTACGCTTGAGATCCCGAGGAATCCAGACAAAAACGTCTCTTATCCATCGGTCGCCGTTAATACGCATTACGTGTCCGGCCCATCTTATCCTCAAAAGCTTGGTGTATAGAACGGCATATCTTACTTCTGATAGCTGACGCAGGTCGAAGCCTTCCCTCACCTGTGTGACACGGAACACTCTTAGCATTGTCCTTTGAACTGCGCGTTCACTAACGCTGAGTGATGCTTCATCACACTCACCCTGCGACCAGGTTTCTGATACATACCTTAGGGCAAGAAATATCGTACAGTCGAAAAGGTGGGCAGGCGTCGGGTGTTCTTTGTTCCCTCCACTACATCCCCGATAATCTGGAAAGCTCTCCAAGCCGCTACCTTCCACCTGGAAATAAGTCGTTGATCAGTTTAATTTTCCGACTTAGACAGACGTAACTGGAGCATTCAGAGATATTCAGTCCTTTGAGCGTGAACGGCGCATACGAAACAATCCGTTCTTCATGAACATCGTTTTTGTAAGATTTAGTCCAAGACCAATCATTGCACAGGTTTTATCAAAGTCGGCAACCATTCGCTTTGCTGCTAATGTTTGGTGTTATAAGGACGATGTCATCAGCAAAGCGATGATGGAGTAATTGCCGACTATTGGTTTTCACTTACATATTATCCCATTCCAGTGTTCGCATGACGTTCTAAAGGGTGACAGTAGATAATTTTGGCGAGGAGGTTTCGTCTTGCTTAACTCCTGTTTTGACATCAATGACAATATCGCTGGAGAATGATGATATCTTGGTTGTGAAGTTTTTGTACAGCTCACGAAGAATGTTTAGGTACTCAGTAGACTCCTTGATTTTCGAGGACTTCCATGACTGCTGCTATCTCACTGAGTCAAAAGCCTCCTTTAAATCGATGAAAGTAAGACAGTGAGGTCTTTGGTACTCTCGCGATACTTCATTGAGTCTTGTTATCGTGTGGACGTGGTCTATCGTACTGAATCCTTTTCGGAACCCTGATTTCTCACTTGGCCATCGTTCACTGTTCTATCAATCCTGTTTAGGAAGACATGAGTGAAAAGCTTGTGGAAGACAGATAGTAAGCAGATTGGGCGATAATTGCCCATATCGTGGAAGTAGCCCTTCTCGAACAATACCACGGTCTCGCTAGTCTTCCACTGAGTAGGCACCTTAAATTCTAACGGGTAACGTGTCAAGAGCAGAGCCAATGTGTTTACGAGGGCTGGTGAAATGTTCTTCAGGCGTTCAGATCTTATTCTGCTCCGACTTGTGTTGTTCGATTTTTCACACACGAAGTAGCACGTTGGATAAAAAAAAACAACGAGAAATAACGACCCTTACTACGATGACTTTGAAAGTACTCCTGAAACGGCAGTGTTAGATACGAACGAAACGAAAAGGAAGAGAGCACTGAAATCTTAGGAACAAGTTATAATGCATAACGCATTACGTTGTAGTTAATAGATCCATCTATCTCAAGCGCTTTTCCTATGTCATTCAAAAAATTTTCCAATAGGACAGCCTGAACGTACATGTACAGTGATCTAGAGGATTATCGAACAAAGTAGTACTTCCCAACATATCACCTGTGGTCTCTTTACAAAAGGATCTTCGCTTGTGCTGCATATAGAATCAGAAGAGATAGGAGGAACAGACTTCCTGCGACTGTCACCGGAGGAAAAATTGTCCTAAAAATGTAGTCTTGTAAGATAGAAATGCACAGCAGAACACATCAGCAGTTTTTTAAATACTGAATGCCCGCAGTCCCATACTAAAGTAGTTTCACAGAAAAAGTCACTAACTGCCTATTTGTACCTCGTTGTACAGAAGTGGTGGCGTTTGTACAGTCGCATTGTAGCGCTCGCCGCCTAAAGATGATGGCGACGCATGCGGATATGACCTTCAAAATTTGATATAAAACAAAAAATATATAGCAACACACTCAGAAATCATATGAGGTAAACCAATCAACCTGAAAAAGACATCACCAGAAACACTTGAACGGTCCTTCACCATATCTCTAGCGACAGTCGAAGATGACTTTGTAGTCGACAATACCCCTATAAAAAATTTTGAAACCAGCCAAAGAAAAAAGTTTACAAAAGTTTCACTCAATAATAGAACAATGAAAACAAAAATTTTAACAGAAAACCCCACCAGGTCTTTCTATGCCATAATCTACAATAGGCTCGTCTTCTCTGCCTTTGAGCATTCGCGATAGAGCATGTACTCCTAACTGCTTTTTAGCGCCAGCCATATCCTTGCGCTCTTTAAAACAATGAAAAACGCTTAGAAACAAAAATAGAAAAAGCATTATGAAATACTGGAAATTAGAAGAAAGATACAACGATGTAAATGGAAAAAAAAGAGCACGAGCATGGGTGACTACAAGAAAATACGGTACACGCTTCAGAAGCCGAGAGCTGTGAAATCCTCTACAAGCACCCGCAATCAGGTGATGGAAAATGGTAACTTGGTAAAATGGTAGCCTTTAATCCATCAATGATGCTAACTAATCAGTTTGCTAACCTTTCACTTTAAATAATCTTTTCTGACGTTCCAGTTTGGGTTTGCGACTGATTACTGGATTCAAGTACTTGAACTGAAAAGAATTTGGAATGATATAAGCATATATATTGTCAAACAACTTAAAAAGTTTTCCACAAACTTCAGCAAATAAGTCGCCATGAGGCTCCAGCTGCAACACCATTCCAGCTTGTCCAGTAGGCTCAACGAAGTTGCCTAACTTGACGGCTGTAAAAGCGCACATGGACCGAGAGTCGCGATAAAACACCTCGATCTCCAGCTCCTTTGACTAAAAAAGTGGGAAAAACTATACACTAACTAAATCAAGAAGTATTAAAATGCTGAGATCCTAGAAACAGTCAATTGATACGACTAACGCAGCTTCGCCATATAAATACTCCAAAATTCATGCCTATGATGACCATACCTTCCAATCATCACAACCTGTATCAATATAGCGAGCAGTATCCGTTGCACAAAACACTAATGAATGGAGACTAAACCGTTATTCTCATGTGGGTCATTCATCCGTATTTCAACTTATTAGCGACTATTTGCACTGCATTATGTGCGTAGATGTGTAGGAACTTTAGATAAATACATGCACTTCAGTGCACTTCCCTCCGACTGTTTCTTCTGTTGCACAAACTCTATTCCTTCTGTGATATTTTGGCAATCTCCTTAATACTGATGCTGCACCATTAGTCACAGAAAAACAATTTCAAGAAATAAAACAAAAGCGTTTATATCAGGAAGCCTAGCTACGAGTAAACCAATATCAGTATCCACGACCGTCCTGTTATTAAAGTCGCATGGTGGCAAACCTCGCTGATTCACAAAGACTGCGACTGCTCGTGGTGATAACAACGACATTGGCCTGGCTGTCATCGCGACTTCAGAGAACCACAATGGCTAAGCCAGCAAATTTCCGGAAAAAGGAAATTATGCTGGGGCCCGCACAAACACTGAGAACGGGTCTTTCAAATATCAAGTAAGTGAAACAAAATACATTACGCTAACCCATACGGCCCGCTATGGACACTATAGTGTCCACACTTGCCTGGCGCAGAGAACAATTTTGGACATTATGGCGTCCATTTACAGTTCAGTATGTTCGAGAACTTTTTTTAAAACACTGTAAATATTCATTCGATAGCCAATCTAAAGCAGATCGAAATAGTAGCCGTGGCAACAGAAAAGTTATTCCCTCCACATAATAATCTAAAAAAGCCTTTCCTGGAAAAAGTTCATTGAACGGTATTTTGACCAACAACTAAGTATAACCTTACTTCAATTTCGATGGTTATTATATCGAACGCACATCTATAAAAAAAAACGAAATTGATTCATCGTAACATGACAAAAAAATCCAAGTACTGATAGCGTTATATTTGCATAATGGACCACTAATACTCATAGAAAGATAGGACAAATTCTCTTCTAAAAACTGTTTATACTAACAACTTCTCAAGTCCTCTAAAGATTGAAAAATTCCCATATTTTGGTTTCAAAAGATAGGAAAATCTACAGACAACGAAAAAATGCCGATATTCCACTGGTCCAGCCGCGAAACCGTCATGGCTTTAGATCTAAAAAAAAGGTACTGTAAAGGACGTTTTCGTCCAAAATTGTCAAGCAACGATTCCCAGCTTATTGCACAAACAGTGGATGATAGATTTTGTTCCCAATAAAGACAGTACTAATATAATTTTGTAGTTTTTCGACGATCGCCGATCTTATTCCGATCGATAGAGATGAGGAGTTGAGAACACCAAGCACTTTTAGGAGAAAAACTCCTCTATTGTTTTAAGAGTGTGTGTAACCCTACTAAAAACACTTTTTATCTTAAACTTTCTGATAAATAAAGCTTTCAGCAAATCGTTGGACAAAATTCAAAGTTCTGAAACCTCCAACGTAAACGCGGTAGCTAGAAACATAGATGATCCACTGAGAACATATCGTGAACAGACAACAAAAATATATTCTATGCGATTCAGATCACCAGCTTTCATTTCAATACAGCAAGCCAATACAATGTTAACCTTTTATTTACTACCTACTACAATTGTTCATGGGCAGGGTGTTATGTGAAATTCAACAACGTTTCTGAGATATTTGCAAAACTTGGTCAGCAGGGGAGAGCGAACTGCGATTGTCCTTACCGGGTGCTCACGTGTTATTGTTACACCACTGGCTTTTGCTTTGTCTTCCTATCAGCTACGAGTGTCGATATAGCTCGACCTCATCTTAGGACCAACTTTTGCAAAAGTTGGTATGTTTAATATATATGTATAAATATATGCACGCGTATTTGTTCACATATGCATGTGCACGCACATACATATGCACGTACATACACATGAATAAGTACATATATATACATATATATATGTAGAGGGCGTGTGTAACGCAGTGGTTACACGCGCCCTGCAATACACATGGGATCGATCTTGCAACCCATACTCATCAAGCCTTCCATCCCTCCGAGGTCGGCAAATTGGTATGACACTTGTATTGCAGAAAATGAGCACTGACTCGATGCATCGGCAAGGCATAGCGAGTCATTGTACAAGACAGATATGCATTCAATCACCTCTAACAGTGTTTAATAAACTCTAATGCTTAGCGCACCTTTCAGGTTGATCAACGCCAAAAACTTCATTCTTTCTTTTCAATCCTTTTGCCTTTCATATAACATATATGCATATATATATATATGTATATGTACATCTATACATATATATACCCATTTAATGGAAGAAAAGCAAGTTCCTGTTATTGCCCAAAAAGGGTGATCTCCACGATTTTGGCAACAGTCGCCCAATCTGCTCGCTACCTGTCGCCTACAAACTTTTCACTCCTCAGGATTGACAGAACACTAGACAAAGGACAGCCATGTGAGCAAGCAGGGTTTCGAAAACGATTCAGCACAATGGACCACATCCACACGATAACAAGACTCATCGGCAACCACACGATTTTCGCTTTGCTGATGACATCGTTTTCACAATGCTAAGCACTGACCGGACGAAAGAAATGCTTCCCGACTTTGATTAGGTTTGTGGGAAGATCCTTGACTAAATCTCTCCAAAACGATGCTCATGGAGAAGGAACTGATTTTCTATGCTTCATTGACAATCAATAGTACGAATATCTCTCAATGTTCAAGCAACGTCTATCTAGTTCGGAAAATCAACACGTTCGACTCGACTTTGCTCCAAAGTTAAGCAGAAGGAAGCTAGAGGCTTGGAGAGCTTTCAAGAACATCGAGGATGTAGTGAACAGAACAAAGAACACCCGACTCCGTGCGCACCTTTTCGACTAACGGTACTTCCCGCCCTAACGTATGCGTCAGAAACCTGGTCGCTGCGTAAGCAGGATGAAAGGTCACTCAGCGTTATTGAACGCTCAGTCGAAAGGACGATGAGAAGAGTATCCCGTTGCATACAAGTAAGATCCGATGGGATCCGAAGCTCCGATCTGCGTCAACGATCAAAAATCAAAGATGCCGTTCTATACGCTAGACAGTCGAAGATAGGTGGGGCAGTCACGTAATGCGTATGAATGACAAGCGATGGACAAGAGCCGTTAGCGGCTGGCTTTCTCGTGGTATCAAAGATACTGCAGAAAGACAACTAACTCAATGGTCAGAGTTTCTGATAAAAACACTAGAAGGAAGATGTAACGCTTAACAAGTCCCTAGAGCAAGCAGAACCCACTGAGCTACTGTTGTATGCAACACGGAGAGACAGAAGGCTTACGAGCGGCTCGTTCGAGTCACTCGATGATCAACGGGACAACAGGTGATACATGATATATATTGTCTGTACGCAACTGAAAAAGAAAGAAACAATTGATCACAGATGTATACTCGTTACAAAAGCTATCAATAATATACTTTTATGCTTTAGAAAGGAAGCGCAGCAAGCTAGTGACGGCAACAGTATGTGTCGTATTTAGCTTACACAGCTAGTCTTTTTCAACGTAAAACATACCCGATCCAAATCAATGCTGAAACGTTGATCCCATGCCTGCTGACTAAGTGGACGGGCTTCAGTGTGTCCAACTATTCGGCTATCCACACGCAACAAAGCGATCACCTCATCGGACTGACGTGGAAGGACACTATGAAAGTACCAAGTACTCAAATAAATACTTAAAAATTGTAGTTTGCAATAAGCAAGAAGGGTGATATGAAATATCGCTTTTGTTTACTGCCCATTCTTTTTTTCATGGCACGATATTATTTGGAACACAACCAAAAGGACTCTCAGATATGAATAAAACTTGGAACATCAGTGGTGCATCGAACTCGCGAACACCCTTTCCGGGAGCTCATGTGCCATCCACCGCATCAAGATGCTTGCCTTGCCTTTCTCTCAGTTAGTTTTAACCTTAAGGATGTTATCACCAATCATACGTCAACGGGAATAACCTAGAAAACACAAATCGGGATTGAATCAAGTTAAGCTGAAGTCAAAACCAAAATGTAACCGTTGGAAAAGGTAGTCACAGATTCGAAGCACAATTGACGTTTCGAGTTTAGCCCATATTTCAACATCCTTGCGGATGTGTAATGTAGTTATCAAATTTATATTTTGGATTTAAAGCCAACAGGAAAGTGTTATCATACTGACAGTTAGCCATAGCTTATAACAACCAATGCCGTAAACTGTATCACCAATCATAACTAAACATAAATTTCAACTGCTAACTCTGTTTCAAAAGTAGAGTCATGATTAGCTCTTTATATCGTAAAAAAATTTGTTCTCAACTGCCAAGAGCCAGTATATCTCAAATTCAAGCACTGTAAGTCTACTTTAAATTTCCAACAAAACTATGAATTAAAGGAATGCCTCCAATAATACTAGATTGACGCGAAAGAAACATCGGTTTCGAACCGTGAAATTTAAATCATTGCAATTACAGTCATTCACTTAAATCATTCAAAACATATCATTAATATGAGTAGGAACTATAGGTGCTTATATAATTCTGGCAACTAGACAGCCGTTCATTTATTTCGGCAAACACGGCTCTGAAGTTATCGAAACGACGATTTTCCTGAAAGAATTCGGAGAAGGCATGTTGTAAAGTCTACGAAGTGTGCTCTAGGTTTCTTTGGCCAGATTTGTATCAAAAGTAGACACGATGAATTTTTGGTGGGTTTACATATGAGATCACTCACAACCCTTTGAATCCTCGCCAAACCATCAAGGCAGATAAGTATTGTAGTAAATATCAAGTAATTCTGGTGAGAACGATCTCCAATCAAAGTTCTCGCAGCTAACGCTGCAGAAGTTTAACGAGATCAGCTGCGATATCGCATTACCCACCATTAGAAATTATTCCAGAGTCTAACCATCTTTTTCCACTGTAGTAAAACAAAGTTACACTTTATTGGCAAAGATGTGCAAGTTTCACCACTTATTATTTCACTGAAAAGTTTTGCACCAAGGTAGTATTGCAAGTCAGTATTTTACACATAAAACATGCTTAAAAAAATACATGTTTTGTAAATACATGCTTAAAGTGAGTTAATTAGGAAATCATGAGAAAAACTATAATTATTAACCACAACCTGCTACCACGAGTAGATGATGTTCGAATTTTGGTACGAGTCGCAGTCTCAGTAGTTAAAGAGCTTGACGCTGTTGCACCTAAGGCTTCGGCTCGAGCAAGACGACCAGGTACTTCACTGATTAGGTTTTGACATCCTATTAACCGTACCTGAAAAGAACGTTTACACCGCACTGAAATGAAAGACACTTCCGAACATGCGAGATTTCGATATCCATAGGAAAACCCGACTAGAAAATCCCATTTATCACGAAAAAAGAGAGTTGTTAAAAGGCTACTATTAAAAAGTAAAAGAAGCTGTAAATCAAGCTACCTCTAATCTGCCGCTTACAGCCAAAGAAGGCGGCAAAGTACTAAGGCGTCGACAATATGCGCTACGAGGCAAGCTTGCAGTTTTCGAGGGACTTTCCTGCAACGAAATGTGCTTGAGAAATGGAAGACTATATGGGCAAAGGCAGGCTTTCTTACGCAAGGCGGACTGCTAGGAGCCGATCCAGGAGGACTGAAACGACGTTCCACCAAGCGTGCATGAGGTGACGAAGATGGCATACGAGTTTCTTCCATTTCAGTAAGTAGATCTCGACGACGATTAGATTCAGGAGGAAGCTGATCACTGGACATGCTAGCTATAGCTTTTCATGCGTGAAGATTATAAAAAAGTAATATAAATGGAATTACTGGACTCACATATACTTCTTCAACGCCATGAGTATGAGATCAAGCTTTTCTTCGGATAGTATCAGCGTTTGCTGAGCCTAGAAATATAAGTTAAATTAGTATACAAAAACAAAGTTGCAGAGATAATTGGTAGTGAAATACGACCCTTTTAAAAATGAATAGAAACAATCATCTTTGAGACCGACTGAGTTCAACGAATGTCTAAATCAAATACTCTAGCTTACATCATTTAGACTTCTGTGATCAGTTTTCCTCTGAGCCCGAAGGAGTTTTATCAAGTTTTTCGCTCCATCTATAATCGCAGCTTCTTTGCACAAACGGAAGAAAAGATCATCAATGACCATATCTAGCTGCGACTTTGTTTCCCTTCCTGTAATTATCAAACGTACTAAAGGTCAGAAGGATTTTTGAAAAATCCAGCAGTAAATTACCAGTGCTTGAATGAATATCATGTCCTTGGTGTGCAATCTTCTCAATTTGCATCCGCAACAAAGCTATTTTTGCTTTGCTATCCTGAATGTAGCAATATCTAAAATATCATAAGAGATACCAGTATTAGAGAACAGACGTCAAGCATATTCTTGGAATCCTCCAGATATCTTCTGCTGGCTGAAGTATTTGAAGACATAAACTTTTCCAAACCATCCTTCACCTTCATCTCCTTCGCAAGATCCTTCTATAACAGTAATAAAATAAATGAAAAAACAATCAATGAACAATAAGCTTCGATATTAACTATTCGATCACACAACTGGACAATCCTTGTATAATACAACCCTATGTAGAAGGTCCATATATCCTAAGAAGATGAATAAGAAAGAATTTGTAGTTCCCTTGCCTGAAGAGCAGACAATTTCGAGTTTTCGACTAAGTGATGACCACCGTCATTAATGGCAATATCTTCCGGCAGTTCAATCGGAACACCAACAGCTCCCAAAATTGGGTCATCGCATCGTGATTCGTCATCATCTAGAAATGTATACTAATTATGTCTCTTATTAAATAAATTACAAAAGCAACCATTTTATAACGCATAAAGATTTCGGAATCTTCATGTTTAAAAGATAAAACATTCGGTTACTGGAAAATCTCGGTAATCAAACGATATAAACGAATTCAAAAAAACGTTTTGGAAAGCATATATACGTCATTCTATGCAAAAAAGAAACGCTCCGCCCATATTTTCTCACATCGTAATTGCAGGATACTGCCCATGGGTACTAAACCGTGATTCACAGCAAAGGTTCATTTCCTGAACAAGGTAGGTTCAACCAAGATGACTAGTTCCACCGCTTCAGGTGCTTGATGATTAACAGAAGCGCAAACGATACAGGCGACATGAGGCAATTAAGGCTATTCGGTCCTGATGTGTAGCTGAACCACATACAAAACGATTTTGTCTTGTTGTCAAGAAAAAAAATATGCAAGTTTAAGTGTACTTGCCAGTTCAACAGCACGAGATAAAATAACCGGAATTTATGGCACAATTAAACTTTTGTATAAAAACTTTGAAATAATATTTCCACACCAATATTCTGTTGGCAATTTATACTACTTCAAGAACTTTCCTTGATGAGCTTACATGAGGTTGTTAACAGACAGTTTCATGGTCGATGGATAGCATTTCGGCGACTTCGCCATTTTCAGAACCTAGGCGTACCGTTACATTGCTTTACCTCCATCACACGGTGAACATTCTGCGCTATTAATGAAAAACAAAGACACTGGTTCGGTAAAATCTACTCAACGCTTTTGTTTTTAAACAGTAAAAGACATCTGTACGTTTCTCACACAGTATGATGAACGAATTCCACACAGATATATGATAGTGAAGCATTCATCTCTCCTATTCACTGTTGGAGTTTTGAAATTTATCCAGAACGCCTCAAGAGCTTTCTGGAGAAAGGTTTAACACATTTAACATGGTAACGTGTCACTGCTTAATTCCTTAATCTGTGTAATTTCATTTGTCATCCAATGTGAACAGCATACAGGTGATTTCATTTCTTAGACATCGAAAATGTATACTATTTCAGTGACAGCCTAGGGTGTTCTATAGATTCCGTCTTTATCAAGACCACAAAACATTTACGGAAGAAAGATAAGGTTGTATAACGATACGTCCAGGTTCTAACGAAGGCAAAATAGCCGAAACGCTAGCAATCGAACATCAAAATGCGAGTTAACCACCTCGTGTAGGTTCGTCAAGGAATGTCCGTAGTATACCACAATGCTCGATAATATAAGTTGCCAATGCCATGGTTAATAGAGCGTCGGTCAGTTGAACCATGAGAGAAGGATCCTAATTTTAATAAACAGTGTAATAACAAACACTTAACGAATGTTCGCCTTTTCTCAAATGCACTCCAATGCACGCCAGAGTAGCATATTCAATATAGGGGCGAGAAAGAGTATGATGGTCATTCAATGCATGGCATGAACTCGCGTGAGATCGCAGTGGCTGGAAAGTCCCCAGGGCAAAGCAAACTTATCGAGTGTTGCAGCATAATCCATAAAGCAACCAAAACAAGCAGTCGATTCCAGCGAAACGAACGAAGTAAAAAAATGCGTCCAACCGGTTAGAACTTTCGCAGTGGAATAAACGACACATGGAAGAAACAATTATGCTACATCTATACCACTTTGTGATGTACAATATTTCGCGGCAGGTCTGATCCGTGTTTGCGAAAAGGTTATGCGTACCATGCTTTGAAATTCAACGTTCACCACAAGATCCTGTGCTTCGGATTGCTACTATAACGTTTTCCTACAATAAAAAAAGTAATTGAATCCAAAGGATGATAGACAATAGTCGAATCATTTCACATTAAAAGCTAAATTCATGAACAGACCGGTGCATTCGTGTGTGACAAAAACTTAAGAGGTACCAAAGCGTCAGAAAATTGGAAAGGACAACAGAATGTTTTCGCGATAATCGAAATCTAGACATCGACATCTAGGCAAAACGATTTCATTACAAAAGAAAAGCGATGAAATTTCGAAGCATAAATCCAAAACGTATCACGTTACATGATTCTCAATTGGATGACCCGTCATTACTGTTTGTGCGGACCCCACTACGATTTCCATTGTTTCGGAGTTTTGGTGGCTTACCCATTGTGTTTCTCTGGAGTCCTGAGATCAGCCAGGCCAAAGTCTGCCCCAGGACGTCGCCATCATAGGCAGTTGCCGCTCTTGTGGATCAGAGGACGATTTGCCACCATACGACTAGTTTGCTACAAGGACGGTGGTGGATCCCGGCATTGGTTTACTCTTAGCTGGACTTCTTGACGGGAACGGCGGACTCTTTCTCAGCTTTGGAGACCCAGCTGGGGAGACGAATTTCGTCGCTGTACATCGCAGCCCGACATCCAGGAACACCTCCCACCCACGATGAGTCAACGAAACGTTGGGAGAGTATATAAATATACATATATATATATATATATATATACATAGATTTCCTGATGGAAACGCCGGACTCCTTCTCAGACTGGGAGATCCTGTTGGGGATGACTCTCCCTGCTGTACATCGCAGCCCGACAACCAGGAACATCACCCAGTCATGATGAGGCGCTAAACCGTTAGGAGGTATATGAATAACAGGGAAGATAATAAAAGAACAACATTATAACGGAAGAAGGTAAAATTGTTTAATCGTCTAGATAAGGAAGGAAGCAGCTACTTCTGTTTTCACTCAAGTATCAGTAACAAAATTCATTCAACTCGTTTAACTCGTTTTCCCTTAGACAATTTACAAACAAAACCGCCGTATTAACACGTTAGGATAAAATGCTCTTCCTAAAAGAAAACCTAAACTTCTTATCTCTGATTGAAATGGACTAAATATGATACCTACCTATACCTACAGCCTATATCTATACCTACAAGATACCTACAGCACCTGGTAAGGGTTTGCATCGGACCATTCCCCTTTACCATTAAGTCTGTACATGGCTCGAACCACAAACACGTATAAGAACATATCCTCATTCTAAACCACTTTCCACGTTAAAATCTTATAAAATATGGAAACATAGTCAGCAAAATCCGGAAGCTGTGCGATTCAAACTGCTTATTCTATAGCTATAATTTCTGCCGTTTTAGACTTAAATCTAGATTGTTCGGCTTCTAAAGTTAACAGAGGGCTTAACTCACCAAATGCTCCCGTATCGTAAACTTCGAGAATTTGAAGATCATCCTGCATGTCGCTAATCTGGTCGCTCAGATCCCGAACCTCCCTCTTCAGATAATCCAATTGCTTCTTTCCATTTGTTGCTTTCTATAATCAACGAAGTGAGACGATGATGTCGAACAGGAAATGAAATATACAAGGTTACAAACCTGCATTTGTACATATCCGGCTTTGATTCTCATTTGTTTCTTAACAGCTGATCGTATGATCTTCTTCAGTTCAATGACCTAATTCAAAACACATATGACGGTTTCAAAAACGTACTCAAACGAGTAGAAAGTCGAACCTCTTTTTGGACACTCCGTTCATCTTTGATGGAGAACTGATACTTCTCAGCAAGTAGAGCTACTTCCTTAGGCACCGATTCCCCACTAAACCTTTCGATTAAGCGACTTCCAATGGAAAGGATGATATTCACGAAATTATTTGATAAAAGAAACATTAACCCAAGAGCAGCCAGTGAGTCACTGGATCCATTTGAAGAACCCCATGTTGCTGGCGGTACAACTTCCGCCATGTATATCGGTACTGAAATACAAAGAGCAATCCTTAAGAAAAACTACTTCTCGCAGAATTTGATATACCTCTCACGACTCTATAAAGATATAGGATTCTCGAAAGATAGGATAAGTATAGGAATAAAAAAAAGTTTCCAGTATAAACCTATACTGAACTCATCTATCAGATAAGGACGGAAAAAACTAAGCAGACGACCATGCGGTAACTTTTGTGCATAGTAGTTTTCTTGAAGTACCAATAAAAACGATATTCTCTTCTAAATAGAAAGTGAAGTCACTAAGGACTCAGCCCGGCCCAAATGATCGGCGCCATTTGTGGTAGACATTCGAAAGGAATACTTATATCCTAAGCATTAACCATTTTAGGACAAGGGTTTCAATCAATAGTAATGGGATGGGTTAAACCAAGGAGAAGAAGTAACTACAAACCGGTCGCGCTAAAAATTGATACAAAAAAACAGAACTGGAAAATTGTTACACGATCGAACACATCTAGTAAGAAAGATAAAGTTACATGGTTAGAAAATCGATTTACCATGGCAGAATACCAATTTAAAAATAAGGTGTTGTAGAAAAAAAAGGAAAGAAAAGAAAAGAAAATGAGATGCTACGATGTAAAACGTTGTGTGTTTCTTTGGCGCCGCTAGGCAGAGAAAAAAGAAGCCCTAGAACTTCAACATTTGATTCAATACTACATAACTACTGGTAAGGTTATTCGAAGTAATAGTGCAATGAATAAGTTTTTTAAGAAGAAAATCGTGGTCCCGCACTGCCCTCCCACGACGAGTTCCGTGTCCAGAATTCCGAGGGCCGTGTGGTTCTAGTGAATGTGGCGGCGTTTCTGGATTCGAGCACGTTTGGTTACGGATGCATATCAATAAGGATTTCAGTGTATAGTCGTAACGCTTTTTTCGCTTCATTTTTGGTATAGTGTTTTTCACTTTTCCTTTGAACGAGGAAATTTCGAATTTAGTGATCATATTTTTAAAGCAAATAGTTATAGTAGTGATCTGAAAGAATATCATCAGCCAATCACAAACGTCTTCGTGGCGACCACAGTGTGAAAAATGTCCATTGCACTTAAGATTTTGGCATATTTGACCGAGTAAACGAACATTCAGACATCAAATGAAAGTTTTTATTCGATGTCTAAACGTTTCCTAGCGAAGAAAAAAGAACAATACATGTTCTTATTGCGGTTTCAATGATGGTGAATGATACAAGAACCGATGGCGAATTGCTCAAAACACCTCCGATGTCTTGAAAATGAGATGTTGAACGGTCTTCAAACCAGTTATAGGATGATTTAGTAGTGATCGAGGAGATATGGGTGATATGAGAGACATGGGTATCGAACGATATTTAGTTTATCCACGAACGGGAGCTCATTCACAATGAACAAGTGTTGGTTGAACCTAACATGAACATTCTATACATTTAACGTAGACTTGTTCTCTAAGTCTATAACTGTGTTTACCAATACTAGTACGTTTTATCTTAGTGTGATTCGATCGTTTTCCTCTCGTCCCTTTAATTTCTGTTACGTTCATCAGAGAGATGTCAATGAACATTCTACAACGAGTTAACGATCGCTGTCATTGCTTTGTACTATCATCGTTGTTGATCAGCAGTCTCCGTTCGACACTAACATTCATCCTGACGGCAATTCCACAAAAAAGAAGTAAAGAAGGGACAAAATATACGAAGTTTTCGGAATGGTTAGGGAATATCCTCACATTACGGAGGCGAGGCAGTGCAGCGGTTAGCGATGCAGTGCATCAGGTAGTAAGGTTCTGGTTCGACTCCGTACCCAATACTTTTTTCGAATCCACAGCGGAACGCCTTGGCTTGGCTATCTCCAAGATTGTTAGGGGAATCGACTCGACGACCATTCAACGACATTCATAGAGAAGCTGGCAATCCTCAAGCAGCATCCGAACAAACAAACGTGAGAAGTTCGAAGACATTTGTGGACGATGAATGCGAGGAAAACGAATCGAACGAAAAAAAAGTTGGGATCCGCGCAATACTCTTGATGTCAGGCAATGTAAAGCATAAAAAAAATCCCCACGTTACGATCTGAGTGAGCCATTCGTCAGATTTGAGATTTGTGAAATGTTGGTGTAATGATAGATGCACGAATAGGAATCTATTCATAACTCAATCATTATCATTTTTCAATATTCTGCCTATGAGATCCTTCTGATATGAACTGATAAAAGCAGGTTGGTCAGAGTGTTGAAGCAGAACCGAGGGTGCAGCAGTGATAAGGTGATTATATCGTGACGTAGTTGAAAGAATGGTTTGTCCCACGACCGACTTTCTATTAACCTCGGCATTGATCAAGTAATTCTTCGTATTTTTGTTGAGCAAACGCGAGGTGGTTTGTCGTGTAGAATGTAGATTCTCGACAAGGAAAATTTTATTTTATATAACTCTAATAATGTTTGAAAAACCTTAGTACGTCAAAAGAAGAAGTAAGCATTATGGAAGTGTTCAACACAAAGTGGATGCAAGTGCTTCATCTTAGTAAAGCAGTGAAGCTCTCATTCATTAAAAAAAAAAGAAAGCTGGAGAGACAACACTACTTTTATTCGTGTGCTCATGAATTTCTGTAACAGAAGTCAACTAAAGAGCTTCACTGGTCAGAGGGTTAAGGTCTTCATTTATAACCTTTTTAACAATAAATCAAGTTATCGTTAACTATTATTGTCTCTCTTAATTTCGTTCGCTCATTCACCTCACTTTATGTATTTGTAAAGTCTACAAAATCCTTCTTTTGAGTCTGGCAATGAAGAAAACGGATCATTTCACTATCTCATCTCACGGGAAACTGTAGTGGTGGTTACTGCCACAACAATCTTGTTTTGAAACACGAGCTACGTATTTTATCTACGAATTGGGTTGACAATGTAATACTGCTCATAACCGTATCAATAAGAAGGTGTTGGTGCAAAGGTTTCTCTCGTCTTTTTTTCCGGTAAGGTTCGTGGGCTAAATTTATCTGTTGTAAATTCAATTGTTTAGTTATGTATATGCTATTTTGTTGGACTGAAAATCTACCATTTTTCGATTAATAGCTGCTAGAATTTTTTTTGGGAATGAACGGATTCATATGAGTTTCAGCTAAGTTTCGAAGAAATGCGATTCGTTTCATTCAAACAGTTCCGCAGAGATCTGATTAGGCAATGAAATCATATGTTAGTCCTTCGTATTCTTGTTGAGCAAACGCGAGGTGTTATTTTTATTCTTTATTCACGAACAAGCTGACGTTTCGGTGGATTTCGTCTTCCTCAGAGCCGCTTTCTATGAGTCTTCCACTGAGTATGTCGCGTGAAGACCGATCGCACAGAATTCACATGGAAGCGTAATGACATTACGACAGCGACATTACACTTCCATGTGAATTCTGTGCGGCTGGTCTCCACGCGACATACTCAGTGGAAGGAAGACTCATTGAAAGCGGTGAGTGTGCGAAGAAACTATTCTGTGTTCAATGTAATTGAAATATTGGTTTCAAAGTCCTCTGTTTGGTTATGGAGGTGTTTGCCGGAATAGATTGCTGCCAACTTGACCTTTACAGGCTCTGAAGAAGGCGAAATCCGCCGAAACGTCAGCTTGTTGGTGAATAAAGAATAAAATAACATCTCGCATTTGCTCAACGAAAATACGAAGAATTACTTGAACAATGCTGAGGTTAATAGAAAGTCGGTCGTGGGATTTATTGCGAGACGTATCATATGTTACTTTTCATAATCATTCTAAGCCCTCGTAATATTCTAGCAATACTTGGTCTTCCAACCAAAGCTTCCAACGTTTTTTTCGCTGTAATTTGTGGACGAGCATGAAAGATAAAAGGATAAATCTCTCGGCGTTGATCAATCGCTGAGGGATGCGTCATGCATTCGATTTCATTAAGTATCGTTGGAGGTGATTGAAACCATATCTGGCCTTTACAATGACTCGCGGTGGTCAACGAGTGTATCGAGCTAGCGCTACTATCCTTCCAACAAGTCTGATATCAATCTGTTGACTCCAGAGGGATAGAGGTCTTGCTTGTATTACAGCGCACCTCCGACGACTACGCTACACGAGCGTGGATGAGCATACAGAGTATTAAACATCAAGCTTTATCAAATTACCTTTCACAAAAGCATCTAAACTACTCTTACTGCATGTGGTAGATTTCATCGCGAGTATTCTTTGTATTCAGTACCTCTATTTTTTTTGAACCCGCAAAGCAAAAATGTTTGTTCAGTTTCTTCTAACTCAAAAATTTCATAGAATGCTCAAAAGACAAGCAGCCTTGCTTGCGGTTTTCTTTCTTACATGCTCTTAGTAATAGCATCACATCAAATGGCACATAGACGATATATATTTTATGGCGAAGATTGAATTTGAGACACGCTATGGCCGAACCATAAAAATTAAACGAACTTTCAGAACATGTTCTCAGCATATACTGTCCCGAACTCGAGCATACCACTAAACGTTTGTAATCGCGATTTTATAAGACACTGCAGATGAACTTAATATGGCTTGATTTGTGAATTTAATGAGCATACAGCAAAAGAGTGCGTGTGGCGCAGCGGTCGGAGGCGCCTTGCGACACATACATGGAATCGGTCCCCGCGCCCGTGGCTCACCAAGCCTTCCATCCCTCTGAAGTCGGCAAATTGGTACCAGACTTGTCTGGGAGGATAGCAGCACTGGCTCGATACATCGGTAGGCCAACGCGAGTCAATGTAAATGCTAGGTGTGCAACTACAACGATACATAATGAGGTCGAATGCATGGCGCATCCCTCAGGAATTAATCAACGCCGAGAGCTTTATCTTTTTATCCTTTAATGGGCATACACAAGTACCATAAAAAATTGCTGCAAAAGATCCAAATTTTCGTTAGGTTCAATGTTAAAGATATAATAGATCTTGGATTGACACTAACCCTTTCACGATGATATGACCTCTATAAGAGTCATACGATGCGAAAATAATGGCGGCTTTCAACTCTAAATCATAATATCTCAGTTAATAATGAGTGTTATCGATTGAAAGGAGTTATTAGAATGCGAAAATCTTTAAGCATAATATAAAATACTTTTTGTTTTCCTTACCACGAAGAAATTACGATCGCCTGGAATCCACAAGATATATTTTTTCCACTTCTTTCGTTCTTAAAAGCTAATATTTCGAACACGAAAGGAAATAAACAAGCGGGATTTTAACCAGTACGATGCTATGGTGTTCTCCAACTGTTATTGTTTATTTTTGCAGCTAAAGTTGTTCTATGGAATAGTACAAGTGCATAAATTTTCACGGGGATTTACCCACAATTTTAGTTCCAAGCATATTCAAGCATTAGAGGACATTGTATAAAACTATATAGGCGATTATGCTATATAGCGAAGTCTCTTCAATAAACTTCTAGAGTTTTAAACTCTTGAAACAGTCCAGTGGTAGAGGAATTATCGTCGAACATTGCTATGTATTCACAATCGGCTGATACGGCTTGTACTTCATCACGTGCTACAGCTGCGTCACAAATAAAATGCTACTCACTGAGAATCATCACTGTCGCGTCACCGTTTTCATTGTATTTGTAACTTAAACTAAGTTATCATGAAAACTGTGAAGGTACATGAACATGTATTTGCCACATACATGCCCTCCGTAGCCGCAACTAATTCGCGAACGCGACAGCGTCGCCAAGCTTTCGCTCGAATCGTCCGAATTCAGTCAAAACATCCGTAATTGAACTAATTTTGTTAAAGAAAATAGCTTTTAAGGGTAATTGAAAGCATAACACCGTAAGATAGTAAAAAAGGAACCACTGAATTGATTAATTGATGTCAGATCTGAAAACATTAATTGTTTTAATATTATGTCCTGCTCATCTCAAACATCCATTGTAATTTTTTTAAGATAATTTTCAAGAGAAACAAATATCTGAGCGACAAGTAAACAGCAAGATGTAGAAAGGATAAAGATTATGAGTAGAGAAAAAACTCCAGATGGTCTACGTAACTCGATAAATGCACACGATTCACACATTAACACCAATGATGGCAACCGTTCAGAGATCACTTAGGTCGTGTTTTAATTAAAGCAGGGATTGATTGATGTTCAAAAAATCCGAAAATGATTTTTAATCGAGTGCACAAACAATGAATTGGTGCAGATTTCGAATACATAGTGTGTTATTAACCGTTAAACAGAATTATTGCAACACTGTGCCACAACAGTAGAACCTTATTACTGATGTTGACTGGAGACCGGAATGGGTAAGATAGAATGCAAGTGAAGAGAACGAAAAGCACAAGGTTGGACGTTGAAAAACGTATGTAAAAATACAGACTGATGATTGATGAAGATTCTAGCATTCGTTTTACACGAGAAACATCGATCAACCTACCAACGACAGCATAGCTTTCATTATGGTATTCTATTTACATTTGGAACGAATACCGATCATGCTTGAGTCACATCAAATGACTAATATCGAAACTGGCATGACATGTTGACAATCATCCACAACATTTAGAAACTAAAATAGAGATCGGCAGTTGAAAACAAACGAAAATTAATCAATTGAATTGGGTCTTAACACGAATAATTGTTTTTATGTTGAAAGTATGTTGGTCATATAAAGGAATTTCTTAAGAAATATCATCGATAAGTTGACATGGGTTGTTAACATATCGTGTAGTTCAGAATGGCTAACGTTTTCACAAATAGCAGCTTCTTCAGAGTCTATTCTATTGTCCGACATACTAACGACATATTCGCAACGACGCCTAATTTTCGACGGTTGCGACATCGGACGCCGCCTGATTTTTAACCGCGCTCTCTCCGTCTGAGCCATATTAACTCATACCGCCGAAAATCTATCCTCGTTCGTTACGTGAGTACGAGTTTTCTACGACTGTCTTAGATGTGTTGCTAAGCATTGTTCACCGAAAAACACAAAATCGATGTTCTAATAATGATAACAAACTTTGTAAATGTCTTACGCCCTCTCCTTCTTCTAGTTTCTATTTAGGAGGTGAGACCAACCGTACTGAATTCATATAGGATGAGGAATTAGGATCATTCATTTATTCGGAAGATTATCACCAGACGCACCGTTAACTCTCGTGTGATAGTGAGATGTACGTCCATTCGATTTTTTTTGGAGTTAAGAATTGATCTGGAACACCTCAGGTTTTAGTACACCAAAGTGTCAAATCACGGGTCTTCCTCATATGAGGGACCTCGAGTCGGTTGCTTCCTAAGAAGCATTTAGATTAAGGGGGTGGATTCCCTGTTTCTACTGCGCTAATTTGGCACATGCTTTCTGTATTTGCTAAGCGTATTCATGCAGGCGTGCGTGGATGAGTTCTTGCTCATGCGGATTGTATTCTACGTGTCAATTCGGCCACAAGCCTGCAATTACGTGACTGGAAAGTATATGGGAGGCGGTCAGGAGTCGCCTCCAACAAATAAGTTCCATGTCCACTCTGGGAGAGTCTGGCAAGCTACCCATGAGTATGTCCAGCCCCACGTTCACAACCCAGCAAGCTATACGTGGGTATCAAAAATGCTAAACACAGTGAAAAAAACGGGCCTTATTCCCCTGACCTCGAATGAGCTTCCAATTTTGCAGCGTTGGGTAGGACGAGTACGGTGAGGCTGCTAAAATCCCAGGGCCAATGGAAGCTGACTGGATTTTAAAGAACTATGGTGACGATCTGTACCTACAACGCACGTACACTTGCATCCGAGCCCTCGATAGAAGGCTTGCTAATGCAAGCAAGAAGGATAAGGTATGACGTCATCGGCCTGGCCGAGACGAGAAGATGCCAGCCTTTGAACGTCGTCTATGACATCGGAGAACTGTCCCTCGGAAAATGCGACGTTAGAGGAGTCGGTGGGTGGCGTCGGCGTTCCTGTGAACAAGAGTTTGTCCAAGAACATCGATTCCTTTGAACAACTTACAACCCGAATCGTACGTTTACGATTAAGAAGACGTGGATCAATTTCGGCTTTGACATTCTTCGTCGTATACGCGCCAACATCAACCTATGACGAAGAAGAAGTCGAAGTGTTCTATATGGACTTGGAGAAGTTCTACAGAGAAGACCACACATTCTTCAAGATAATCATTGGAGGTTTTAACGTCAAGATTGGACCAAGAAGAACGTCTGAAAAACGTCACATTGGCACCCACGGATTAAAAGCGAGCGAATAGGGTGAGTGGCTCTCTGAGCTTATCATGACGACCAAGACCATCCATGGTAACTGGCAATTCCAAAAGCCACACTCTCAACGCTGGACGTGGAGTCTCTCAATAGAGAGCACCATAACGAAATAGACCAAATCATAGTAAATAGAAGGTTTCGCCTAACCGATGTCGCTGTTGTCCCAAAATTCTACACGGGATCAAACCACCGACTCCTTCGTGCAAGATTCTATTTCTCGCGGAAGGGAGAAAAAGCCACCAAATTCCAAAAACCAAAGTCCCAGAACCACCGTAAACTGGGATTTATTCATTAGTCGGCTGTTGGGAAGATGCCATTGTCGACAACATCGACGAAGAATACGATCGGCTCATTCAACATCACGTTAGCGCTATGAAAGATCAGAGTTCGAAAGTCACCAAGAGACGTCTGTCTCCAGAAACACTCGAACTAATACGCCAGGGTGGAATCGCACGAGCTGCAGGCAACCGGTTACTAACGTCCGAACATGCAAAACAATGCAAACAGGCGATAAAAGAAGATCTTAAAGACAGAACAGCAACAGTAATGCCCGAACCTGCAGAGGCTGGGAAAAGCATTGGCAAAGCTCATCGAAGCTTCGCCAATTTCAGGACCAAGATGATTGCACTCCGACGCCCAGACGAAACAGTTACAGCGCCCAGAAAGGCAATGGAGGAAATAATTCACGAACACTGCTCGAATCTCTTCGATAGCCACGTCCACCTTTCGTTATATGAAATAAGGGAGGATGGATATGTTGCACCACCGGTTCTCCCACCCGAAATCCAACATGCCATTTCGTTCGTTAGAAATCGAACAGCACCAGCTCCGGGCAAGATAAGACCAGAACACCTAAAGAACCATCCTCTAGTCCTCGTAAACACACTTTCTCGGCTCTCCACACGTTACATGTCTGAATGCAAAGTCCCCACTCAGTGGAAGACCAGCAGGACCGTGTTATGGTTCAAGAAGGGTGACCTGCACGATATCGGCAACTATCGCTCAATCTGCTTACTGTCTTTCGTCTACAAGCTTTTTACTCGAGTCATCCTAAACAGGATTTAAAGACCACTAGACGAAGGACAGCCACGTGAGCAAGCAGGGTTTCGAAGAGAATTTAGTTCGACGGACCACATCCACAGGGTAATACGGCCCATTGAAGTATCGCAAAAGTGCAAAAGACCGCTCTGTCTCAGTTTCATCGATTTACAGAAGCCCTTTGATTGAGCTGAGATAGAAGCAGTCAGAGAAGCCCTTCAAAGTTGCCGATGCCCTACTCAGTACACAAGGATTCTTTGTCAGTTGTACAAAAATTTCACAACCAAGATATCACCATTCTACAGCGATATTAACATTGACGTCAAAAGAGGAGTTAGGCAAGGCGATACCATCTCACCAAGAGTATTTACCGCCATCCTCCAGAACGTCATGCGAACATTGGACTGGGATAATGTGGGAGTGAAATTCGACGGTCGGCAATTGTCACCATTAAAACGAAGACGATGCAACTGCTGGGGCGCGAGGGCGGTGACTGCACGCGGTGGCAACTAGCTAGGGCAGATTTTGATCTGGTTAACCTCGGGACTCCAAAAAGCCACAATAGCTATGCCAGCAAAACTCCGAAAATGCAGATGATGCTGGTGCCCACACTGCTAGTCAAGACGGGCCGTCCAAGCATCAAATTTATGAAGACAAAACCCTCATCCAAAAGTAGAAATACTTTCCAAAAAAATTTTTTACAGGCACGAACTTACAAGTGATATCTAACACATTTTTCAATGAAACTTTAGCTCTCATAAATTAGGTCGAACATTTCTAAGCGTACCTTTGCCATTGAACCGAGCCGCGAAAACAGTGCGTCGTAGTCACCCACGGGTTCCTCGTTGTTGAAGTTCAGTCGGCTTGGAGAAGAATAATCACAGCCATGATCTGAAGTCGTTTCAGTAAGGATTAAATCCTTAAGAACAGGTAATACGTTTGCAGATTTACTCACCGGTCGCCACGATTATTGTTACAAAGGTATAAAATGTAGACAGTGAAAGAGTGAAAGTGATGTAACACTGTGTTAAGAAAGGAATACGCCTAAAATGTTGAAAAATCGGAGATAGTTCTAAACGAGTGAGAAAGAGGGGCGACTGGACAAGCGGGGATCGCTGGCGAAGAAGTCAGTTAGAGAGACGGCGAGCAGAGAGACGGAACCGAGCGGGGTAGGCTGCCGCGCAATCGTCGCCTTTTGTAGCCGAGAGCCCACCGATCACCTTTGATTTTTCATGATGATCGGTGTCGAGGACATCCATCCAATTCTAGCGAACAGCAATAGAACTTAGCTTCATCGTCTTTTAAATGTCTCACGAGTTTCATTCCTGAGTTTTAAGTTGTTCCTTACGACTTACGATGTTCGTAATGAGTTCGTCTAATTAGAAATCAATCAGAACACAAATTATGTTACTGTTTTAGGAAAAATCCAGTCAATATCTTGTTTCATGGTGGAAAAAAAATATGCTGAAATAGTTAGTTGACCATCTGTCCAGAGCCCCATCAGAAAGATTGTCGTAATCGTCTACTTTCCTTGGAGTCTTTTAAACACCTTGAGGAGAAAGACGTTGATCTAGTGAATGGTCCAGAACGAATGTCCGGTATTAATCAGCATGGCGAAGGTGATCGGTTCCAGGTGGGAAAACGACAGTTGAAAGAGGAGCGCGCTAGGTCCCGCAAAAATTATGTGCCAGTGTCGTCTTCATAGACGAGCTCATTACGAGCGTTTGAGGACGTCATCGATCACATTTGCGTGTGAGCAGTTCGGATATTGCCGCTGCGCTACACATCATCCTGGGATCCAATCGAAGGTGTTTCCAAACTTGAGGAATGCGTTTTGNATGCGTTTTGCTGTATTCGAGACAAATTAAACCTTAAATGCGACGAAAACATTGAATTCCTGATTTCAGTAAAGCCGTCGAACCACAATTCGTTGGAAGTAAAGAAATTTGTTGGAAAATTCGAACCGAACCGTAAGAACAAGAGTCGTAATAGTTGACAGGACACATACAATTTTCTCTGTTAGCTCACAACAAAGAGAAGTTCTCTGGTGAAATTCTTTGTAACCTTTATTATTCGAAATTATGACTGGTGTGGAGCCCTCATGCATTGATTCACTTCGTCTTACAATACCACGTGGTCACTGGTTCGGTAACTTGCCCCATGAGAACCACGCCCTCAATCGGGCTACACACTGGTACCGAATTTGTCTATGAGGATAAGATTCTTACTTGATTCATTGTCAGTTGGAAATTCTTTTTATAGGGCTAGTATGCATTCAATTACCCTCATCACTTGAAAGTGCTGAACGCATGGCACATTCCTCAGCGACTGATGAACACCACTCCTCTATTATCTATCATTTTATGCTAAGTGACAACACTTGCGGTTTATAAAAACAGGACGTCTTCTGTGAACTGACAATCAGCTGTAGACCAAAGCATAAATACCTGAACGCTCCGTCTGTGTACATCGGAGAGCAATCAGCACTTTTTTTTGTTTTGCAACAGTTCCCAGGATCGACCTTCTATTAACCTCGGCGCTGAATTATGAATGCGTCGTTTTCTTGTTCGGCAATCACGAGTTTGTTATAGAGCATAAATTCACTTCAATAGAAAGGCACAGTGCAACACAACAGTAGCTGACGTCTCGGCAGTACCGCTTTCGTCAGAGCCCTTGTTTTATGTTACTTCCAATGAGCAAGATTAGTACAGATGATTACAGCCGCATATGGTTGATGACTCCGACTTTTCCGAAAACTCTCTGACGAGCGAAGCAATGCGAGGAAACGGGCCTGCAGCAAGACTACCGGCCACGGCAGGATTCGAACCTGCAATCTTCTGCTCCGTAGGCAGACGCGTTATCCGTTGCGCCACGCGGCCCTCGATGTGATCGCTACATATCATAACTTGTCCGATTACTCGTTCTCGAATAGTTACCGCAATTTCCCTGATAAGCCCAGCAATGCGAGGAAAGTGAACTGGAACAAAAGTCTCAAGAGCTTAAAAGATTTTTGAATTTTCGTTGTAAGGTTATTTTGGCATTAGACCTAATAAAATCGCACATCAATATTGACCCCACCAAGATATCACCATTCTACAGCGATATTAACATTGACGTCAAAAGAGGAGTTAGGCAAGGCGATACCATCTCACCAAGAGTATTTACCGCCATCCTCCAGAACGTCATGCGAACATTGGACTGGGATAATATGGGGAGTGAAAATCGACGGTCCGCAGTTGCATCGTCTTCGTTTTAATGGTGACAATTGCCGACCGTCGAATTTCACTCCCATATTATCCCAGTCCAATGTTCGCATGACGTTCTGGAGGATGGCGGTAAATACTCTTGGTGAGATGGTATCGCCTTGCCTAACTCCTCTTTTGACGTCAATGTTAATATCGCTGTAGAATGGTGATATCTTGGTTGTGAAATTTTTGTACAACTGACAAAGAATCCTTGTGTACTGAGTAGGGCATCGGCAACTTTGAAGGGCTTCTCTGACTGCTTCTATCTCAGCTCAATCAAAGGGCTTCTGTAAATCGATGAAACTGAGACANATTATCCCAGTCCAATGTTCGCATGACGTTCTGGAGGATGGCGGTAAATACTCTTGGTGAGATGGTATCGCCTTGCCTAACTCCTCTTTTGACGTCAATGTTAATATCGCTGTAGAATGGTGATATCTTGGTTGTGAAATTTTTGTACAACTGACAAAGAATCCTTGTGTACTGAGTGGGGCCTCGGCAACTTTGAAGGGCTTCTCTGACTGCTTCTATCTCAGCTCAATCAAAGGGCTTCTGTAAATCGATGAAACTGAGACAGAGCGGTCTTTTGCACTTTTGCGATACTTCAATGGGCCGTATTACCCTGTGGATGTGGTCCGTCGAACTAAATTCTCTTCGAAACCCTGCTTGCTCACGTGGCTGTCCTTCGTCTAGTGGTCTTTAAATCCTGTTTAGGATGACTCGAGTAAAAAGCTTGTAGACGAAAGACAGTAAGCAGATTGAGCGATAGTTGCCGATATCGTGCAGGTCACCCTTCTTGAACCATAACACGGTCCTGCTGGTCTTCCACTGAGTGGGGACTTTGCATTCAGACATGTAACGTGTGGAGAGCCGAGAAAGTGTGTTTACGAGGACTAGAGGATGGTTCTTTAGGTGTTCTGGTCTTATCTTGCCCGGAGCTGGTGCTGTTCGATTTCTAACGAACGAAATGGCATGTTGGATTTCGGGTGGGAGAACCGGTGGTGCAACATATCCATCCTCCCTTATTTCATATAACGAAAGGTGGACGTGGCTATCGAAGAGATTCGAGCAGTGTTCGTGAATTATTTCCTCCATTGCCTTTCTGGGCGCTGTAACTGTTTCGTCTGGGCGTCGGAGTGCAATCATCTTGGTCCTGAAATTGGCGAAGCTTCGATGAGCTTTGCCAATGCTTTTCCCAGCCTCTGCAGGTTCGGGCATTACTGTTGCTGTTCTGTCTTTAAGATCTTCTTTTATCGCCTGTTTGCATTGTTTTGCATGTTCGGACGTTAGTAACCGGTTGCCTGCAGCTCGTGCGATTCCACCCTGGCGTATTAGTTCGAGTGTTTCTGGAGGCAGACGTCTCTTGGTGACTTTCGAACTCTGATCTTTCATAGCGCTAACGTGATGTTGAATGAGCCGATCGTATTCTTCGTCGATGTTGTCGACAATGGCATCTTCCCAACAGCCGACTAATGAATAAATCCCAGTTTACGGTGGTTCTGGGACTTTGGTTTTTGGAATTTGGTGGCTTTTTCTCCCTTCCGCGAGAAATAGAATCTTGCACGAAGGAGTCGGTGGTTTGATCCCGTGTAGAATTTTGGGACAACAGCGACATCGGTTAGGCGAAACCTTCTATTTACTATGATTTGGTCTATTTCGTTATGGTGCTCTCTATTGAGAGACTCCACGTCCAGCGTTGAGAGTGTGGCTTTTGGAATTGCCAGTTACCATGGATGGTCTTGGTCGTCATGATAAGCTCAGAGAGCCACTCACCCTATTCGCTCGCTTTTAATCCGTGGGTGCCAATGTGACGTTTTTCAGACGTTCTTCTTGGTCCAATCTTGACGTTAAAACCTCCAATGATTATCTTGAAGAATGTGTGGTCTTCTCTGTAGAACTTCTCCAAGTCCATATAGAACACTTCGACTTCTTCTTCGTCATAGGTTGATGTTGGCGCGTATACGACGAAGAATGTCAAAGCCGAAATTGATCCACGTCTTCTTAATCGTAAACGTACGATTCGGGTTGTAAGTTGTTCAAAGGAATCGATGTTCATGGACAAACGCCACCAATGTCATGCGGACAATGGAATCGGACAACATGGGAGTGAGAATCGATGGTCGGCAATTACACCGTTTTACATTCGCTTTGCTTATAACATCCTCCTTATAACACCAAAGCATTAGCCAAGCGGGACGAATGTTGGCCGACTTTGATAGAGCCTGAGAAAAGATTGGTCTTCGATTAAATTTCACAAAAACGATTTTCATGAAGAACGGATTGGTTTCACATGCCCCATTCACGCTCAACGGAACGTGTATCTCTGAATGCTCCATTTATGTCTTTTTAGGTGGGAAAATCAACATGATTAACGACTTAGATCCAGAGTTGAGCAGAAGGAGAGGAGCGGCTATGGGAACAGGAAACACCCAACTCCGAACCGACCTTTTCGACCCAACGGTACTTCTTGCGTTAACGTATGCGTCGAAAACCTGTTCGATGCGTAAGCAGGTTGAAAGATCACTCAGCGTTATCGAACGCGCAGTCGAAAGGACGATGCTAGTGATATCCCGTTTCACACAAGTAAGGGATGGGATCCGAAGATCCGATTTGCTCGCACTTTTGCTGAGCAAACGCGAGGTGTTATTATTCTTTGTTCACGATTAAGCTGACGTTTCGGCGAATTTCGCCTTCTTCAGAGCCTGGAAAGGTCAAGTTGATAGCAACTCACTCGGCCAGACGCCTCCATAACCAAACAAAGAAACTCCAAACCAAGATTTCAATCACATTGAACACAGCTTTGCACACTCACCGCTTTCTATGAGGTTTCCACTAAGCATGTCACGTAGAGACCAACCGCACAGAAATCACGTGGAAGTATAATGTGCCCCTCACATCAGAAAAGCAGTTTTATATACTGCCCTATATCACGCGTGATAATGAGGCATGAGGCATAAGCTGTGTTCACTGCAGAGTTGTCACTTTAAATGACAAATTTGATAATGTCAGATTAATGCATTAAAAAATTTCCGGGCTATATATGTTAAGATTCAGCCACTGTTAAGGGACACTACATAGCTCCTACAATAATAACCGTTCTTCTAGACTCAACAAAGTGCATGCAGGGAGGAGATTTTTGGACCTCTTGCTTGTGTTACACTATTCCACTGAGTGAAGGTGAATTGTTGATTCCAGTGTATACACATACATATTTGTATTCATGTGGAAGATAGTGAACTGATGTACCACCGTGGAGTAGTTAGATATCGAAGTGCAGTACACAGTGAAGGTCCGTCGAGAGTGCACAATTACCCAAGCTGGAGGCTTGAACAATATTTTCATCAGGAATCTCAGCTAAAAGTATACCAACATTAAAAATCTACAGTGTCCTGGAAGAAAGCAAGTTTTTCGGTCTCAGTAGATAAACAAAATAACATAATTAATCTTCTCAAAGTCATCATATTACAGAGTTAGGAAAAAAGGCAATACCTAAATCTCTCGACTTGATCTCCTTTTTTCTCAAATTCATTAAGCAAAGTAGAGACATGAATGTGTCGTTTTCTTGTTCAGCAATCGCGAGGTTTTTAAACAGCATACATTTACTTCCATAGAAAAACACAAAATCAAGAGGCGGCGACACTACCACCATCTCCTTTCCCAAAAACGTTCTTTAGACAGCAGGACCCTAACGATGGAGTTGACATAAAATTCCGCGTGTTTTCGGACGGCGTCCTCAAGACCCTTGATCACTACCGCGATAGAAAGTTTATCTCTAACCTTACAGCCGCACAAAAATGTGGCAAGCGGGAAATTAGAGAATTAATAAACTCGAAAACAATAAGATTGTCTGTTAGTGATAAGGGAGGAGAGTTGGTAGTTATCCCTCGCCAGCTGGATGTTGAGATAACAGGAACATCTTAGTGATGCTACTCTCTATCGCTAATCCTCTGAAAAGGAATATAAAAGTCAATACCGAAAGCTAAACAATCAATGGGTCAGCGTGGCAAAGGATGCGGGTTTAAAATCATCGGTTATTTCGCACTTTATAATCGATAGACCAACATGTCCCGTCCTATACCTACTTATTAAAACACATAAGTTGGTATCACCTGATGATCATGCGTCAACCAATCCGTCATCATTTAAGGTTAGACCGATCATCAGCTGTGTAGACGGGCCAACGGATAGAATAACCTGGTTTTTAAGCCTCACACTTACCCAGTTGCTTAACCATATTCCAGCTCACCTCACAAACACCCAGATGTTCCTAGAACGTCTACGTAACGCGTCTCCTAATAACGCGTACGTGATGGAGACTTTCGACGTTACCGCGCTGTACACCAACGTGTCAAATGAGTCAGCAATGCAAGCCATCTTCGAACTTCTTGTTGAACATGAAGGAAGAATAAATATGCATGGCTTGTCTATCCAGCAGCTAATGGCTCTCTTAAAGGAGTGCCAAAGCTGCTCGATTTTCAGATGGTCTGGGAAATATTTCGCACAAATAAGTGGGTTGGCAATGGGACAGCGATTGGCACCAAGCCTTGCCATTGTGTTTATGTCTAAGATAGATGCCCTTGTTCTCGATCTCCGGCCACTACTCTACTGCAGATATGTAGATGATTGTTTTGTCGTCTTCTCTACGCAGTAGGAGATGGACAAATGCTTTGAATTATTGGACAAGCAGTCCGAGTACATAAAGCTCACCCGGGAGAAACCGAGAAAAAACTGGCTTCCGTTTTTGGTCGTTCAAATAAACCTATCAAGTAGCGGTTACCTGACAAAATGGTATCGAAAGCCAAGTAACAAGAACATCCTTGTTCATTTCCCTTCTTCCCACCCTTCACACACAAAGAGGGCGATTGTGAGAAACATGTATCGAACAGCCACCTCTGTGTGCACTACCAGGGAACTAAAGGAAGAGTCGCGCGACTTTTCGCGCGATTGTGAGAAACATGTTTCGAACAGCCAACTCTGTGTGCACTACCAGGGAACTAAAGGAAGAATCGCGCGACTTGGCCCTGCAAATAGCCATCTCCAATGGCTACGAAATAGTAACCCCACGAGATAAGTTTACAAGGAGAACGACGCGCCCACGCGAAACACTTGGCTAAAAGAAAGTCCCGTTTATGTTTCCTTTTATAAGCGATGAAGTAAGCGTAGCTATAAAACGATGCTTAAGAAGGGCAAGTCTAGAGGAATCGGTAGCGATAGTTGAAACACCACCGGTTACTCTACGTCGCCAATTAGTTCGCAACCGCCTGTATGACCGTCTGTGTGAAACAACAAATTGCGTAATTTGCCCTTACGGCAGGGACGGTGATTGCACGAGCTCAGGTACGATATACCTGGTCTCTTGTAACAATTGCGGAGATGAATATATTGGCGAAACGGGCAGACCTTTGTGTATCCGTGTAAAAGAACACCTAGATGGCAAACGAAAACTAAGACGAAGCACCCCACTAGGCACGCATAAGATACAAAAGCATAGCGGAGACGATTTTGAAGTAAAAGTCAATATCCTTGCACAGGAGTCTAAAACACCAGCACGAAAACTCCTTGAGGCTTTTTGGATCAATGCCAAAAACCCTACAATGAATAGCAGGGATGAATGCCCGGAGGTCATACGCGATCTGATCCCGTATGTTCGCATCGATTTTTGATGTGGGATGGTGCAGTCGTCAACCACATGCGACTATAATCAGCTGTTCTAAACTTCCTCATTGGAAGTCACGAAAAAGCGGTGGGTTTTTTNTCTTGTAACAATTGCGGAGATGAATATATTGGCGAAACGGGCAGACCTTTGTGTATCCGTGTAAAAGAACACCTAGATGGCAAACGAAAACTAAGACGAAGCACCCCACTAGGCACGCATAAGATACAAAAGCATAGCGGAGACGATTTTGAAGTAAAAGTCAATATCCTTGCACAGGAGTCTAAAACACCAGCACGAAAACTCCTTGAGGCTTTTTGGATCAATGCCAAAAACCCTACAATGAATAGCAGGGATGAATGCCCGGAGGTCATACGCGATCTGATCCCGTATGTTCGCATCGATTTTTGATGTGGGATGGTGCAGTCGTCAACCACATGCGACTATAATCAGCTGTTCTAAACTTCCTCATTGGAAGTCACGAAAAAGCGGTGGGTTTTTTTCGAGTTGTTGATCGTGTAATTACCAAAGAGTCTTTCGTCTTTTTGTAAGTGTTATTGAAGCGTTTGGCCTAATAAATTGTATATCAGTATACCCTTCCAGGCTCTGAAGAAGGCGATACTGCCGAAACGTCAGCTAGCGTCGTATTGTATTGTGTTTTTCTATGGAAGTAAATGTATGCTGTTTAGAAACCTCGCGATTGCTGAACAAGAAGACGACACATTCATATTCCAATGCCGAGGTTAAGAGAAAGTCGATCCTGGGAACTATTACAAAGTAGAGATAAGTGGACAAAGTAGAGATCTTGCTTATACAGTGACTTACATGACTCATGTATGCTTTTATGAAGCCGGTATTATTAGCCTTCCAATCAAGTACGGAAGCAGTACTTCAACCAAGACTTGTTGGGAAGCGTAGTCTATTGGGATACAAGATCAATACAATGACCACATTTGAACTGTAGTTCATCTCTAGTCATTGCGGTGCACACTCTCGTAGACATAGTGATGCCGATAAATCGACAAAAAAAGCAAAAAGATATTTATGGTCGATGGAAAAAACAGATCTTTTTGTTAGATAGTCTCAAGATGATTCCACAATCAGAACGAGTTGGGTTATCAAAATCTGTCAAGTTCACTTCACTCACCAATGCAATCATTTCCGGTTGGTTGGTGCACCTCTTTACGCACAAATTGACTGCAGAGATTCTGATTTTTCAGCACGCTATTTCACATGTTAACAGTTCCCATTATGGAATATCAGCAACGGTTTGTAGCAAGAACTATTAAAAACTGATGAACACGGCTAATCGCCTTCGCGTCGGTAAAGTATGGCGCAACACTTGGATGGTCTGTAAAATTTTCTTCCTATTAGTCCTATAATTTATTATTCCTGTTGTTCTAGTTGTTCTAGACAAAATAGCCGCCGTCAAGAACACGCTCTTAGGCTCGTGGCCTCAATATGCCGTCTGGAGAAACAGAGGAATAAGGAATGGGACGTGAGGGAACTGACGACTTAATGCACTTTTTCACAGAAAAAAGGTGTGCATAGAGTTGTAAACCGATTATCATTTTTTCATACATATGCATCTTTGCTACAGCAATATTGCATTATCAACGCTTAAAATTAAGATTTTCAAATATTGAAGATAATTTATAAGCGATGTAGCGAATTTATAAACGAGCGATTCAAGGATCTTTGACAAATGTGTCCTGACAGAGATTCCTCTACTGCTTCGTCATTTCAACAAGAGAACGGTGTGTTCCTGACTGGAGAATTTTAGTACAGATACCATATTTTAGCACACCAGACTAGGCAGATTAAAACAACAAAGGTTATATCTTCACAATGCAGTGAAGCCCATTTGAATAGAAACAAACATGGACTCGTTATGAGATGAAGAACAGTTGATCTAAGAACGGCCAGAAATCTCCCAATTAACTCTTTCCATTGGTCAACGGGTGTTGGAAATTATTTTAAGAGTAATTCCGCTAGATAAAGCAGCATCAACACATAAGAATGCTGATCTTCATCGCCATGAAGTTCCTCTTCACACCTTCAGTGAATATTTTGTTGATATCTCACTGTATAAACGTATGTTATTATATCATCTTATGTTATATTACTATTTTCCATACTACTACAGCCTATTTTCACTTACTACGTAACACATCGCTGCATTACGTGTTGTTAAGCTGCATCATTTATATTGTATGGATACTATATTATTTTACAAAATATCAGTATTATTGCGAAATGAAGCATCTCTTAGTGTCCACAATTTTCACAAGTGTAGTGAGGAGAACAAGGAACATCCGATGACGTGCCCACCTCTTCGACTTCACGATTCTTCCTGCCTTATACGACAGAAACGTGGTCGCTAAGTCACGAGTATGATGGATCATTCGACGTTATTGAACGTGCATTCGAAAGCACGATGCTAGGAGCATCTCGTGTCATACTAGTGAGGGAACAGATCCGAAGCTCCGACCTACGTCAACGGTCAAAAATGAAAAAGTCGTTCAAAACGTCAAAAATGTCGTAGATTTGAAGGATTCAAAGCCGTGGTGAATGTGAACGGCGATCCATAGAAAAGACCTGTAAGCGACAAAATTCCTCGGGATGTAAACCACTGTTGGAAGATTGCAGACCGACGATCAGGGGGTTTAATGAAATTCTTGAAAGAAAAATAAGGCGCTCAGCGACTCCCTATAGCTAACAGAGAGTATAGGGTTGCTCTTGCATGCCCTTGGAGAAATGTGACTCTTGTTAGCACCCGCTCCGGCCACTCGACAATAAACAGTACGACAATTGATAATGTAATGTATTTTATCACATTGTATTATATCATTGCATTGCGCGTTGTAGTGTAATATTTTTATTAATTTTACACTGTATTTTATTTTTACTAACTATATATTATTTTCTTCCTCCCAACGGTTTACCGCTTCATCATAACTAGGAGGTGTTCCTGGCTGTTGGGCTGCGATGTACATTGGGGAATTCTTCTCCCCAGCATGGTCTCCAAAGCTGAGAAGAAGACCGGTGTTTCCATGAGAAGGCCCAGCAAAGAGTGAACCAATACTGGGATCCACCACCGTCCTGGTATCAAAGCCGCATGTTGGTAAATCTCCCTCCGATCCACGTGGACTGCGACTTTCTGTGGTGGTGTTAACCTGGAGTAGACTTTGGCCCGGCTGACATCGGTACTCCAGAGAACCACTATGCATAAGCCAGCAGTACTCCGAGAAAATAGAAATTGTGCTAGAAGCAGCACAAACAGTGAAGACGGGCCATCCAGGTATCCAATTGAGTATGTTATTATATTATAGGTTCCTATATTGCATCAGAGCGTAGTGACTAGAGGCTCACTGCAAAACACATAAGATCGATCCTACACCTCAGGCTGACCAAGCATTCCATCCTTTCGAGGTCGGCAAATTGGTGCGAGACTTGTCTGGGAGGATAGCAACACTGGTCCGATACATCAATAAACCACCGCGTGTTATCTTAACTGCCAAGTTTGCATTCAATCACCTCCAACGATGCTTGATGAAGTCAAGTGCATCGCAATTGGAACCTTAGACACCGGCCAACTCCAAAAGCTCTTTTATTTTATTTTTTATAGTGCATCGTTTATATTAGCAAACTTACATTGTGTAAATATTATATTACACTCAATATTAACGCACTGAAACAATGAAACACCTTTTCATGTCTACGTTATTCAGTGGACGAGAAGCGCTAGGTTATCGCAGAACATTCTTTCAATATAATTAGTCATTATCATTATTGCTGTATATTATTATTAACACTATTGTTGGTGCGTGGCCTGCCATTCCATCTAGTGTGCTAATCCCAACACTTCTTTCATTCGATTCTTTTCCTCGCATTCATCGCGCACAGTGGTCATAAAACAGTTCGCGTGTTTTTTTGGCTGCTGTAGAAAATTTATTCTTCTTTATAAATGCCGTAAAATGCTAATCGAGTCGAACTTCTTGCAGTTTTAGAGATAGCTGAGCTAGGGTGTTCCCGCATGGATTAGGGGAGAGTTTTGGAGGAGTGATCGAACCAGCTCCTTTGTTTCCTGATCAGGGCATCACTAACCGTTCCGCAATCCCCATGACCAAAAGTATGCAATTAATGGGATCAGCTTTGCCTAGCTAAGCTCTCTGTTCTTCTAGACTTCCATGCTGAATGCAAGTATCACATTTTTCTCGTAATTTGAAATTAAAACACCTAAACCCCAAAACCCTTATAGTGTATATACGTAAAATTATGCACATATACAGGGTAACTATGTTCAACGCTCCTATAAATATATAAATATATTGATTGGATCGAGGCAGAAAGTAGTCTTTACGTGCGACAATCCGTGCAGATCGCCACTAAACAAAAAGTTGAGCCAGCGCCGGAGAGCCTTCTCATCCCAAGTCTCAAGGGCGAATCCGATAATTGTTCACTACGATTAAATTTGCTGTGCTTGATCATTACTGTAAATGTTTTTAACCATCTAGAACAATTATGAAATAGAAACTTTAAATATTTTTCCGTAGCTCTACTTTCCATTCTATGGATTTGATTGTTTTTCCGGTTATTCCAATAATCGCTCCAACCGATGAGCTGGGAATTTCAATGAAGCTTTCGAATTTCTGAAAAAGAAATTTTATTACAGTGGGTCATGACCGCCGCTACATAGATTATGTCAGCAACAAATGATGTTCTACAGAAAAGATAATCTACGCTATAATTCATAGCAACAACCGAGAATATATCGTAAAGTTTTTCGAAAGAATCCATGAAGAATGGAAACAAACCGTTATAAGCTTGGTCTTGAACCTCTCATTGAAGGCGCTCTTGCCTGCCAGCGACTTGGTTCAGGAGGGGTTCCCGCGGAGCCTCTGATTCCATTCTCAAAAAAGAAACATTCAGCGTGATTGAATACGCAGTCGAAATGACGAGGCTAGGAGTATCCCGTGTTACACAAGCAAAGGAAGGGATCCAGAGCTCCGACCTACGTTAACGATCAAAAATCAAAGATGCCGTTCTGTACTATGTAGTTTCCACTTGAGTCATTTTAACAAGATTGATACAGCACTGGACGTTAGAGAGCGATGTGAGCAAGCGGGGTTTCGAAAAGTGTTCAGAACAATGGACCATATCCACGCGATAGCGAGACTTATTTAAGTAGAGTCGGGACGGCAGGCTTCTGGATTGTAAGTTTCCAGCTCTCCAAGAATATTGCTCATTCGGAATTCAACACCGAATATTGCACCTGGGATTTCTTTTAGCACACAGAGGAAAGCTATCTAGTTAACCAGGGCGTAAAGGAGCGCTATTTGATTCTTAAGCCCAGCGCCGTTATCGTTCATATTAATAATGATGAGACTACTAGTCCTTGTTGAACCCATTAAATGGGTGGATATCGTGGGTGCAATCACATCATAAATGTAAACGTATTTCGTTTTAATAGTAACGCAAGTATTGGGTTTATCAAAATAGTGTGATACGTATTAAGCATTAAAAGATTACCACAGTGTTATGTTATGCATTATTTGCAATAAGAACCGAAGTATATCGAAGAGACCTCTGTGCTAAAACAAACAACGAGAAGGAAAGTGAAGTCAAGTCAAGCCGAAGAAGGTGTGTGGAGAACGAAAAATCTTGCTATATGAAAAGATCAGCCACATGAACTACCCCTAAGTGGTTACCGCCGGATACCACTGAGGGTCCTGAGGCGATCTTCTATACCCTTTATTGGTAACTGCAGTTATCAGGATTGATACTTGATATGGCCTAAACTTTCTCTCAGCGAGATCACTTGACGTGTTTCCGACGGTATGGGAGGCCGCTAAGGCCTCCCTCACTCTGCAAGCGTGTCCAGGTACGTTTTATACAGAATTCCATTTGTTATCGTCTCTCATTCTCCACATGGTACTTCGAATGCAGAGAACCTAATCCGCCGAAGTAGCGACTAGTCTGCCAGTCCTTTTACTACTGCTAGGATACATCATTAGTTCTTCCGTATTTTGCTTGTTTGTGATGGTTTCAATTTTTCAACTTGAGGAATTCTTTATTTGAAAACATACTTCCTGTACTGCAAGGGATTTGAAGCTTTTGCTAGTGTTACAAGTTAGGCGTTACGTATTGTTTCTTGCTTTGAAAAAGCTGCTTCGTTTTTATAGATTTTAGCAATTCGGGAGTCGTTTTTTGATACCATAAAAGTGAGCGTTTTCAATGAAGTGACATACATTTGCCTATGATGCAGGCATATATCGAAGGATAAAATAAACCTATTCAAGTGTTGCCACTTAAACGAGACAATTTCAACAGTGAAGTAGGCGGCGATAGCAGCTTCCAGCGATGATGGAAGCAAATGACCACGCCTTACAAAACATGAGATTTAAGACAGATCTTTGTAAATTTCTGCTCGATCTATTTCAGTAGACGGAGAAAGTGACACATTTATTTCAACTGAATTTTTTTACATCTCATGCAAATTATTTTTTGGCCAACAATCTGCAAAGCTTTTGGGTTGGTCTATCAATGTCCTTTCATTTATTTCCTATTCAGATAACATGTGACTATGATGGATAGATAGATCGCTCTCTGTTTCGCTTTAGTTTTAGGCCATGACCACTCTTCGCACAAGGGGTGTGCTCTCTACGTCTTGAAAGTGAGAAGTACTGCTGTAAAAATCCATTTATATGTGACACAATTTCTCAGTACTTTTCGGCAAAGCAAAACCGCTTAGTGTGGAAATAAGAGGCGAAATTTTGATAAATTACGTAAAAGGCAATGTCCAGCCGGAAAGATGCTGTTTAGTTACGAAAATCCTTCGCTAATTCACACAATTCATTCAGGTCCCCCCATGGGAATCTATGCGCCACACACGTAGCTCACCTCATTACGTGCACCATTGTAGCTGGCTGAATTGAATGAGGTGAGCGCTGTATCTTTTGATGACTCCAAATAGCATTTCAAGAGCTAAATAGCTATCTATTAGCCATAAACAATATACCCAAGCGTTTAATAAGTGAAGTTTTCGACACAAATGAGTAGTCGCAAATTCACCAGAAAAATCTGGGGAACCCGGCTACTGAGATGTAAGAAAACATGGATTCAGATTTAGATATTTTGCTAAAATGCAATAACTAGCATTTGCACATCTCGATTAAATCAGTGATAAAAGAAACAATTGAATTAACGCCGAAAAGTGATCATAGCCTACTTTGTCGTATTTCTAGCAATTAGTATTTCAAGAACCGTTGTCACCGGAAGCAAAACGTTACGGTATGAAACTAAAGCTTAGAGCTAAATTATAATTAAATAAAGCACAGTACAAAGCCTTCAGCACTGATCAATGAGACTGGGAGATGGGCGGCCACCCAGCGATCGATGGGACTACAGGTGAAACAGGCGACATAGATGATAATATCAATGAGAAGGGAACCCGCTGGTAGCATGGATTAACCACAGAACTGTGTCAAAAAGCCTTCTATGGTAAAGCAAACAACCAAGAGGAAAATGAAATCAACTCATGAAAAACAAAGTGCGTGAAAAACGAGAAGCGTTATTGTGGCAAATGCTCAACTACATGTACTACAGCCAGCTGATGACTGCTTGATATGACGAAGCGTCCTGAGTTGATCCTCTATACAGCTTCTTGATAGCAACAGTTATCAGTTGTGATACCTAATATCGGCTTAGCTTTTCCTCATCGAGCTCATTTGACGTGTTGCCGACGGGAAGGGAGGCCTCTAAGGCCTCTCTCATTCTGCAAGCGTGTCCAGGTACGTTTTATACAGAATTCCATTTGTTATCGTCTCTCATTTGCCACATGGTATTTGAAATGCAGAGAACCTAATCCACTGCAGTAGCCACTAGCCTGCCAGTCCTTTTACTGCTGCTAAGATACATCATTAGTTCTTCCGTATTTTGCCTGTTTGTGATGGTTACAATTTTTCAACTTGAGGAATTCTTTATTTGAAAACATGCTTCCTGTACTGCAAGGGATTTGAAGCTTTTGCTAGTGTTACAAGTTAGGCGTTACGTATTGTTTCTTGCTTTGAAAAAGCTGCTTCGTTTTTATAGATTTTAGCAATTCGGGAGTCGTTTTTTAATACCATAAAAGTGAATGTTTTCAATGAAGTGACATACATTTGCTCAGGTTCCACAAATACTTCGAAGGATAAGAAAATCCCGTCCGAGTACGGGAACTTGAACGAGTAAATGTCACTTGTGAAGAAGGTGACGATAGCAGCTTCCAGCTGTGAGTGGAAGCAAATGACAATGTCATATAAAACGTAAGATTTGCACAGAGATTTTAAAAAATTTTCACTTAATTTACCTTAGTGGACGAAGACAGTAACACATTTACCACAACCTACGTTTTTCTTCACATTCGATTAAAATGATTTCAAACCAACGGTCCACACAAGAAAATGATGCTGAGATATTTGCAAAATTCCAACTGCGGGTGTCTGCTGAGCGGGATCGAGCACGTAGTACTCTGCCTGAAAAAATACGGTAGGCAGCAAAATAAAAAGTTAACAGTTTGGAAAAGGTTTGCGATTGTAAAATGAAGATGCGTTTACTCAACTGCTACTCAAAAACATGCGATTATTATGGGCGCGCTCTATTTCCCTCTGGTTTTGGGCGACCATCATTCTTTGGCCAATGGTCATTAGGTCTGCGAAATATTTGTGACGTGAGGAGCACTGTTTTAACTGACCGGTTGCGTGGCGGAGTGATGACACAGACGGAAACAAACAGTGCGCTGGAGACAAGTTGATTTTTTACCGGCTCAGGCGTTTGTCGCATTCGCTAGGGTTGTCTTGAGATAGGTGTTCTGTCCTCTGATTGAAACACAAGCACTGTCGTTGTCGATAGAATGGAGATTTGCAACGTTTTAACTAGATCGATATTAGAATGGCATGTTAGAAAAGGAAATGATTCCTACAAGTAGTTTAATTCCGACCAGATTTGGCTGTTGGAACAGCGGGCCATGTTTGTTATAAAAACGTTGGACCAGACAACGAAATGCCTCAAAACTCCTGTACTCGAATCTTCGTACGCCGGAGGTTTACCGCTTTCAAATAAACCTATGACTTGCTGCGATTTCCCCATTTTAGGAATCTATTCGGTCGAATCGTTCACGGCTAGATACACATTTTTTCTCCTCAAATTTTTCTAGCGTTAGTTTTGCTGACACCCACATCACGATCCTAGACATTAATCCTCAGAGTCGACATTGATGGTTCATCTCTAACTTATCATCTATTATGCTAATATTTGATAAGCTGATTAACATCATAACTATAGCAAAAACAACTTGCATACTTGAATGGCCCACTCTCACTGGTTGTGCGGGCTCCATCATGATCTCAATTATTTCGGGGTTTTGCTCGTCCAGCCGTCTTCGTTCCCTAGAATCCCGAAGTTAGCCACGCCGAAGTCTGGTTCGGGTCGTCACCACCACAGCCAGACGCCACCCTTGTAAACCAGAGGGTGATTTTCCACCATGCAACTAGTTCGATACCAGGATGGCGACAGATCCTGCTTGTGGTTTGCTATTAGCTAGGCTTCCTAGTGGAAACGCCGCATTCTTTCTCAAATTGGGAGACCCTGTTAGGGGGTGAATCACCCTCTTAACATCGCAGCGCGACACCCAGGAACGCTTCCCGGCGACGATGAGGCGGTAGACCGTTGGGAGGAGCGAAGTTCCAGTCTTATCAGTTCGACTCACTATTTTGAGGGGTTTTAATACATCTCAGTATTGGTACATTACATATAGATCCGCCCGAGCAATTAATGTGCATCAACCATTGACAACTATTTATGTGCACAACGAGCGAATAAAAATGCGAAAAGCACGGGATGAACTATGATTTTTTGCGATGGTTTATATTTCGTCAAGATTATCGAAATTAATCAGTGGAATAAGTTTCTCTTAGTTCTCCAGTTTGCCAAACGTTGTCAACAAGCATTTATTCAACTATCCTTTTAATGTATTCATCTTCCACAGCGCCGATGTTCCGAGTCGATGGTCTATACTCGTTTGGCTTCTCGACGCCATGTGGTGTCTTCGTCATCGTATCAAATCGAACCTTCGTCAGTGGAAAGCAGTTCCAGTGAGGCATCCTTTTCCGGCGATGCCGCTTTGTACAGGAACGTTTTTAATCACAACGATTTAATCATTGATAATAATTGGTTTTTCAACGGACAGTCCTTCCTACAGTAATCCGTGGTAAAGCCGCTAGCATGTGGCGAAATAATACCGCCAGGAAGCAAGAAGCAGGATATTTTCACCAATCGTATAGAATGAGTCAATACTAAGACGGTGCTTGGTAGGCGACTCTTGGCCTCCTTCTCATTAGTCATAGTGGAAACAAAGAACCTCGAACACGAAAGTGGCGTTCTTCGCGTACTTCGAGCAAATTTACCTTCAATGATAGCACATCCTTTTCTAGGTACAAGTGGAGACTTCATGTATTTCACAATTCGTTGTTTCCATTATTAATAGTACTACACGTGAGGCAGATGGTGTTTACGTGAACTTTTTCAACGTCTACTCAAACGAAATTTAACAGCATTCTCAAAAGTTCTTGATATGGACGACGTTTGTCCATAATTGTGTGTAGTGGTTATGATCCATTCTCACGCTATGTTTAAACAGCACTTAATTTTAGAAAAATAGTGAGAGACGTAGACAAAAAGGAGAGCATTTAGCCTTACGTCGTTCACCTATGGAGTATGACAGGACTGAAATTTTGTATTCTGTTCTAAACTTTCATCCTAAATTTTGACTAATCGCTTCTCCATGGAATGTCGCGGATTCTCGTATCTGCCAACCTAATCAGTTCCAAACCGAAAGACTGCAATTATTCAACGATTTTAGCTGTTCATCTTCAGGAAATGTTCTTTGCTTTTCAGTAGTACAGTGCTTAGTATCTCGATATGTCAATTGTTGCTATTTAGCAAAGAATTCCTTCATAGGGCTGGTAGTTATGCTGAATCTACTTTGTTGAGTCCTGTCTCATCTTCTATTTGAATAGTTTTCGAAGCCATCCGCCGTATTCTATTTTCTATAAGATCAGAACTGTAGTTACTCCTTGCACTGCTACAAACTCAATCCAGCATTTTCACAATCTAAAAAGTTTAAAGGCAATCACTCGATTGGCACTATGTCTTGCTAACAAAAGACCAAAATTCTTTCCTCACTCTGAAAAGAAGAATTTAGATAATTTCGGCAAATGGTGTGAAAATTGAGGTGAGTACTTTACAATCTCAGGCGAAGAAATCAGGTGCTGCCGCATACCAACACCAGTTTCGACCGCCTGGATCAATGTTAGCATCTCCAACAACACGTTTTATCTTCATTTGCTTCACTTGAAGCAAACTTTTATATAAAACGGGCTGCGTTTTGTAGTTTGAGACCTATATCACATGCCTTTTAGAATGAAGCCACTCTTTCACATTCCTGGGCTGATACTCAGATATGAAATAGTAGCATCGTGTGTGAAAAAATCATGTTCCTTGATCGAGTTATCCACACTATCATTTAACGCAGGCTCTTCAACATCACGAAACGTTTCAATGCTGTTGGTTTTACGGCTGGGTACAAACTATAGTAAATGTGGAAAATACTGTGAACATGGGGCGGATGACACAATGGTTGTGATGCCGTTCGTCAGTAGTATCGTTTGATCTCGCTTCGCGCACTCGCCAAGCCTGTCATCCTTCCGAGGGTGGGATATTGGTGCGAAAAAACCCTAAATTCAATCTAAAATCTGAATTGAATTAGTTAGGGCATAATTGAAAATTCAAAACCAACCTTCCTTTAATATCGGTGTTTGGGTTCAATGCCTGGGAGATGGGCGATGTGTTTAAACTTGTCACGTGCTGCTAATGGTTGTTGACCGTATATCTGGCCTATACGATTACTAGTCAAATTAAAAATAAATAAGATCTTGGACAGAATAGAGCAGCACAGTGGTCGGAGCCGCAAAGGCTGGGAAAAGCACTCGCAACGCCTACCGAGGTTGCGCCAATTAAATAAATGCTCCCCTACGCTCAGATGCAACAGTTGGAGCGTCCAGAAAAGCAATTACGAAAATCATTGACGATTACTACTCAGTCCTGTCCAATACCTACGTCCCTTTGCCTTCGTACGAAATGAAGAAAAATGCATATGTCGTACCACCTTTTCTCCCTAATGAAATCCGACATCCGGCATGAATTTCGTCGGTGAAATATCGAACAGTGTCAGGTCTGGACAGGATAAAATCTGAACACCAAAGGAGCCTTCCGTCTGTGCTCGTAAACACACTGGCACGGTTCCTCAGACAGCTATCCAGATGCAAAGTCCCTATTTGTGCAAGACCAGGGAGACTATGCTGTTGCTCGAGAATGGTGACATCCACAATATCCGTTACTATCGCCCAATCTGTTTGCTGTCTCCCGTCTTCAAACTCTACTCGAGTTTTCCTGAAGAGGATTGATAGAACGCTGGGCGAAGTACAACCATGTAAGCAGGAAGGGTTCCAAAAACTATTGGGTGTAATGGGCCACATCCACACGATAACAGGACTCATTAAAGTATCGCGTGAGTACAAAAGACCGCTCTCTCTCACTATCACTGATTTAAAGAAAACTTTTCACTCAGCTGAGTTAGTAGTTATGGAAGCCTTGGACAATCACAAACTCCCACTCATTATATAAAGATTCTTCGTAGGCTGTTTAAAAATTTCACAACGAAGGTGTCACCTCTCTACAACGATAACGATACACATATATCAAAGGAGAAGTTAGGCAAGGCCACACCCTCTCGCCAAGATTGTTTACCGCTTCCCTTGAGAACATCGTGCGAAAAACGGAATGGAACATCAACGGAGTGAACAGTGATGGCCGGCAATTATCATCATCTTCCTTTTACTGATCACATCGTTCTTATAACACTCAGCATTAGCCAGGCGGTACGAATTCTCGTCGAGTTTGATGAATCGAGCCTGTAGAATGATTGGTCTTCGACTAAATTTCAGAAAAACGATGTTTATGAGGAACGAATTGGTTACACATGTCCTATTCGCGGTCAACGAAATACATATCTCCGGCTGTTCCAGTTGTGCCTAATTGGTCGGGAAACCAAAATGATGAACGGCTTAGCTCCAGAGTTGAGCAGAAGGAAACAAGCGGTTTGGATTGCTTCCAAGAGTATCGAGAATGTAGTGAAGAGAACAAAGAGCGGCCGACTCTCTGCCCACTCCTTCGACTCCACGATTTTCTCTGCCTTAAGGCATACGTCCGAAAGCTGGTGTTAGCGTAAGCGTAACGGAAGGTCACTCAGCGTTAGTAAAGGCGCAATCGAAAAGGCGATAGTATGTGTATCCTGTGTCACAAAGGTGAGGAAAGGTATACAAAGCTCCGATCTGCGTGAACGATTAAAGATCAAAGATAACGTTCAATACGCCAAACAGTCGAAATAAGAAGGACCGGAGACATAGCGCGTATGAACAACAATCGATGGACAAGAGCCGTTAGTGACTGGATTCCTCGGAATGTCAAACATATAGCAAGAAGACCACCGATCCAATAGCCAGAACTTTTCATGAACAGCCTAGAAGAGATGTGTGTTGCTTAACGAGTCCATAGAGCAGGCAAAACTCGACGTGATATTGAAAAATGGAAAAATTACAGGGGCCCACTCGAGTCATACGATGGCCAGCGGGGCGACAGGTGATACAGGTGATGCAGCGACTACTAGTGGCTTACCGATGCATTAATTCAGTGCAACTCAGATTGTTTTTTCGTTCAGTGCTGCTCCTGCCCTTATAGTCTGCTTCGATTCGGCTAACCGTCAAGGAATTGGCACCAAGCCCAATGAGCGGGATCGAACTACAAACCACGTGTGTATTATAGGGCTTCTTTAATCACTGCACTTCATGCATCGATTATGTTAGAGCTACAGCCGCTTAATGTTGAAGATATACTTCAAAAAGTGCCAGATCATTGCTTGATCTTAAGGCAAAATTCTGTCTCCAAGCAGAATACAAATTACTAGGAAATAAAATACACCAATGTGTAAATCTTTACTCAGTTTTGTGCCCCTCTCTTTTGAAATCGAATGATCGTGGGAAGTTAGAATCGAAAGCTATTGAAGAAATAGGACGAGATATAAAATCTCAGCGAAAATTATCAGTTATTTCTGAATTTACATGAGCGCTCCACGTCGTACACGTACGCCATCATGGTGCTATGCTCCTGGCATTTCTTCGGTATATGGAATGCGTGTTTCCTGTCCAAAAAAGCACATTAAAGTGGTTGTACCTCCGTAAGAGATTAGAGCTACACCTTGCCTATACCCTACAATGTAGAAATTGCAACTGATAGCAGGTTCATGTAAACAGCTTGATGGTACCACGTTACCAACCTGATGCGTGTAAACAGTGGGTATTGTCGCATTGTGCATGAGCAAGTGGTCCCGCATGCATTTAGCTGTTCATTTAGTCTTTGTTACATAGAACTTATCTGTGGAGAGACTCATGGTGTGGAGTTAGCACTGTTTTGCAGTTCTTGCCTGGATTCGTGGATGTGGAACATTTTAGTCACTGGCGGAGATGCCACTGTTCGCTTATTTTCGTGCGCGTCATTACCACCCACCGTGTCTAACTCGACGCTCGAGTCGGCATCTTATTCCATTGCTGTTTTCTCGAAGCCCCTCATTCAGCGCCTACACTGTAATATAGCCCACCAAAACATAGGAAATCGCAGATATTTCATTTCCTTTATTCTATTTTTACACATAGGATCGATCCCCTGGCCCAAGACTCAGAAATCCTTTCATCCACCTAAGGGTTGGCAAATAGGTACCAAACTTGTATGGAAGGGTAGCAACACTAGCTTGATATGTTGCGAAATATAACTTCTACATTGCTGAGATATTTGCAAAACTCTGGACCGCAGGTGTCTGCGGTGGGGAACGAACGTGCTATTATCCTTTCGGGGTATTAACGTGCTCACCACCACACCATGCGGGTTCTTCGTTTCGCCCGTCTATGGGCTAGTTCTGTCAACCGCTACCATCAGCAATCACCTGTCAGCGGGATTGATCTGGGAAGCCCAAATCGGCATTGAACCCAGTTAAGCTGAGGCTATAGTTTAAATTCGCAATAAAGTGAAGTAACACCTCGTGTTTGCTGAACAGAAGTAAAAAGAATTATTGAAAGAAAGAAGAAAGAAGTAGAAAGGATTGTTTAAATTATTATTAATATTATTTATTACTATTTATTTATTATTTAAATTTACAATGTTGACTTTTTCTTTTTATTCACTCTGCTTTTAACTAGTTTTCAGGGCAGGGTATTCTGTTGGCGAATGACGGAGTCGTGGAATCGTTATTTCAATATGTAGCAGTTAGTGGTATCACTGCATTGTCATTACCAGAACAGTTTCCCAAAGGTTTCATTTCTTACTTGTCTTGCACAAAAAGATTTTGAACGTATGTAGTTAGTGAGAATTAATATATCTTTTATCGTTTACTAAGGAAATGCAAACTGACGTTGTCTTCTTTATTCTGCTTATTACTCTTCAAGAAATTAGGTGCAATCTTGGCCTATGGCCAAACTAGCAGTGGGGAAACGTTCACAGTGACTACGGGAAAATCCAGAGCTGTCGCGAGTAGTTGGAAGAGAGGAATAGCCCTTCGTTTTTCGACCATCAGTGATGGTGGTACGAAATTTAAGCTATACGCGTTATTTCAGATCGGTCATAAAATAGTGCGGTACTCCAAATGGAGCGTGCATTGATGTATTTGAAAATAATCACCAAATGGAGGCCTTCGTAATGGTGCTCGACACATATAATGGGAATATTTCGAAAACCTAATTTCTACTAACACAGCCTCACTAATCAATGTAAATTCTTCTATTAATAAGCTAACACGAGATTGATAAAAAGGGCTTGTATAGCGCAGTGGTCGAGGATGCCCTGCAATGCATATAGGATCGATCCCCGCCTAGCATGCTCACTAAGCCATTCATCCATCCGGGGTCGGCAAATTGCTATCAGACTTGCCTGGGAGAATATGAGCACTGGCGCGATACATCGATAGGCCACTGCGAGTCACTGTAAAGCCCAGATATGTATGCAATCACCTCCAACGATGCTCAATGAGGTCGAAAGCATAGCGCATCTCTCAGCGACTGATCAGTGCTGAGAGCTTTTTTATGAAAAATCTGCAGTATATATATATATTTTAAATGTACAGACGAAATACATAAAGTTTAGCAAACATATAAAGCATAGTAAAAAAAAAATCAATAGTAGAAGCAACGCGCGGAAATAAGCGGGTCCTCTGTGAATATTCGTACACATGAATAGTGTTGGCCTAAAAACGGAAGCAACTGATCTCCTCTTCGCTCCGTACAGATTTGGGGGCTTGGTCACGTTTCCTGTTGCGAAACTATCGCTTGTCTCAACTGTCACACGTGCACACCATGATCGATCCTGATCGTCTGGGTCCATTAAATTCCATATAATCTCCCTTCATCAAAAATATCTACACCTCTTTGTCTTTACTCAAGTCTTATGAATTCTATTTCTTACGCCTACATAGTTATTGTAAATATACAGGTCATTTGCTAAGATGTTTTTCTGCTCAGCTGTTGTATCGATACTTGGTCCGGACGGCGATCCGTTTAACTTCTTACCGTAAACCCCTTTTCTCGATACGACCATATAACCAAGAATGATGCTTATTTCACATCACGTCTGGTCTATTTTTATTATGTGCTCTTCCTTTTTTATTAATTTTCTTAGTGAGAAAGTGATTAAGTTCTAACAAGGATATGTTACAGTCGATGCTATGGATACACATCAACGTAGTCGACTCGGTCGCTAAAGAAGAAGCAAGGGCAAAATACACGAAAACGAGGTGGTTCGATTTGGCGTGGTCTGCGGTTCCTATATCCTTCCTTTTTGCTCCGAAACTGTTGCTTAGGTTAACCGCTTGTTGCAACTATTTTTTATTCTCTGTTTATGTAGAAGGTTTAAAAGGAGTTTGTTTCTCGCCCGGATCATCTGATCACGTCTTACCGAATAGCAAAATCCGAAGGCACAGAATGTACAGTGTGGGCTAAAATTCCTTTCCGCTTAATCCACCAGCATGCAATGTGCTAGTTCGACCCCTTCCCACAATTCTTCTCTATTCCACGTGCGAAGGCCTTAATTCGGCTGCTTCCAACATCACAAAAAGAATCTACCCGGCCAGCATTTTACGACATTCGCAAAGAATACGGAATCCTTAAGGAAAAGCAGAATCGACACGCAAACCGTTCGAAGACACTTGCGGACGATGAATGCACGGAAGCGAAACAAATGCGAGAATTGCAGGATTCCGCAGTGTAGATAAGATGACGAGTCATCTGAACTAAACAAGTTTGACTTATATTTTCATCTTTCTAAGAGAAGTTGTTTAGCATAAGAAACAATCCTTATTTTAGAGAATACCAAGCAAGTATATTGCGTCGAAAAAGACGAAGAGTCCATCGACAATGTGAGCGCGTAGGCAGTGATGCGCTACCTGCATACGAGTGAAACGATGCAAAAATCGTGTTCCATTGTGAACATAGCGACTACTCGCCCAAATACTTACCCCACCAACTCTGATCCTTCCCAGTATACAGTTGTCACAAGTTGCACTTCATGGCTGTGCACCTATCCCATAGTATATTTTGCACCTTATCATAACGGCCCAGCACACCAATTGTCTCCATGCCATATGTGCAGAGTTTTTCCTTCATTGTTGCACTCCGTCTGCCTAGTTAACGATCCTCAGCAAAGTACAGCCATCCCATGGGCTGCTTCGTCCATCCACAAATCTGTTGTTGACCTGCGCATGCATAACAGCATCCTCTGTCACTTCCGTGCGACCATACTCCATGGTGCTGGTGCTCTTCATTGTTCTCTATATTATCTCCATCTACTTTTCACGATTTTACTTGTATTCTTACATTAATTGTGTTTTTATCGCTATTTCTCTTGTATTTTGTTGTTTTGCTATATAAACCGTTTAGTTATCCACGTTTGAAATCTGGTGTTACGGTGATAACCGAAAACACCCGTGTGGCAAGAGCTAACGCAAAATCAAGCAAATTCCCTTTAGAAAATTTTTAAATGCAATATGGAGCATTTGAATAAACAAGACTCCCTCTACAGGATAAAATTCTCTTATTTTATTTATTTATGTGATCTTATAAACTGATCTTCTCAAGCTGACGCGAGGTTGGTACAGATCTCCGTTGTCGTTGTCGTTGTTTTTGATGTTATTGATCGATGGCTGACGTTTCGGCGACATCGCCTTCTTCAGAGCCTGGACGTATTTAATATTAGAATATTTTTATTATTGAGTGCAAAAGAAAGGTTAAAGTGTTAATGAAAATCAAATTTTCAAATTTCAAAAAAACTTTCAAGTTAATGAAGATCAAATGCCATATTGGACAGAAAGGCCACTCAACGTGATGTTACGTGCGGGACTGGCGCATACGTAGTTCACGTGGGGTCGCGAGCAAGACACGCCCCGGGGTCAAAATATCATTTTGAAATAGGGCGGTCACGCGTGTCACGCGTGATAGTGAGGCATTCGTCCTTCCGGTTCATCTTTGGATTTTTGAAATTTATCCAAAACGCCTCAAGAATTTTGCGCGTTGATGTTTTTGATTCCTGCGCTAGGATCCGCACATTCACTTCGAAATCATCGCCGTTGGGCTTTTGTGCCCTATGCGTACCTAGAGGGGTGTTTAAACGGATTTTAGCTTTCCCATCTAGATGTTCTTTTATGCGGACACAAAGTGGTCTACCCGTTTCCCCAATATATTCCTCGCCGCATGCATTACATGAGATCAAGTATATTGTACCTAAACTGATGCAATCTCCGTCTCTCCCGTTAGGTCGTCTCTTATTTTACTACGGTGAAACTTTCTATTTTCTTAAGCTCGTGGTGTCTATTTTCACCACTACATTGGTTAGAGTGTCAAACTTCGAAAATAGAAACAATAGAAACAATTCGTCGTAAAGGACAAGATGGTATCTTCCAAAATATTGCTTTTGTTGGTACCTGCGGCTTCTCAGCTGAAAACTTTATGGCCATAGATATTGCTGTCAATCGTTTGAAAGTTAGGTTGGGAGATTTAAATTTCACAAGACAGGTCAGAAAAGCGCATACGTTATGAATGCAACGAAAAATAGTCCCTCCGATAAATTTGCAAGGCTTTGAACTCTTTGTCCACTGTGGTGACCGAGAAATTATCGTCAGTCGTCGAAAAACCAGCTTGCTCTCCAAATGGTAATTCTCCAAGCATGGAAACCTGTAGTCGCGTTGATCGTCGAGTGACTCGAGCGGGCGCCAGTAAATCTTCCATTTTCCTCGTCGCGCACAAGAGTAGCCCAATAGGTTCTGCTCGTTCTAGGGACTCGTCGAGCAACATATCTTTCTTCAAGGCTCTTTGTGAAGAACTCTGACCATCGGGTCGGTGGTCTTCGTACAGGACGTCTGACATCCCGAAGAATGCTGTCACTTACGGCTCTTCTCCATCGCTTGTCATTTATACGCATTACGTGTCCGGCCCACCATATCTTTGACTGTTCGGCGTACAGAACGGCATCTTTGATTTTTGATCGTTAACGTAGGTCGGAGCTCTGGATCCCTTCCTTTGCTTGTGTAACACGGG